>BQNB010081867.1:0-29497 GCA_026074375.1 Tanacetum coccineum
TATCTCTTACGAAATTTTAGTTTTCTTGTTGACCAATTTAGGGTTTCTTCTCTATAAAAGAAACCTTTAGCATTAGGGTTCGACACCGATTGTAAAAGCACAAAATCAATTTATTATCAATAGAAAGATCCATAGAGGATCATTGTTCATATTGTTGTTCTTCTTTATTGAATTGTTTAGTTTCCGCCTAAACATTTGCTAGAGTCTCTCACGTATGTGCTTGTGATTACATAAGTACTATACATTCACAAAGGCTAGAAGATCTATCTAGTTCTAGATCCTAACAAATCGACTAACGTTTTATCTTTTAGCACACTTAATAAACGACCTTAGATTTACGTAGGTACCCCTTTTAAAACATCGAGGACGATGTTTAGTTCTAGTATGGGGGAGATCTTCGATTTGATTGTTGCCTGCAGCCGTTGTTGTCACGTAATCCCGTTTTTACCACCAAAATTTTTGCAAAAATACTAAAAAAATGAAAAAATTTAAAATTTTTCAAAAATAAAATAAGTGTTTTGTCACAGTTTTGACTTTCCCAATGGGTAGAATGAGAATAAATTTTGACTCGGTCAGGCGTGTTGAGCCCTAGCTTTGTTCCTTAACCATTTAATAAACGAAAGTTTATTAGGCTAAGCATTCGCGGATTCTTTTATTAGGGATTTTAAATTTGAGAAGAACAGAAAATGATAGTGTTATTTACAAGTTGGATGCTAAGCAAGGATTATTTAGAAATCTTAAAAGCTTATAGGTGTAACTTTTCGTTTTTTCTCTCGGAAGCTCTTAACCTGACTAATAAACGTGCTTAATTTTGCTTTAACTTTAAACCGACGTTTTCTAAAAAGAAGCTCTTTCGGAAACGAAAATATTCATCTTAGTTCAGCTTTATACTTGAGTTTCTAAAACGAAATTTTCTCTATTACGGAAAAAATGTTGCAAAATGAAAAAAAATGAATGATAAATAATGAAAGATATAAACTGTGGGCTGATAAAGGTTTACTGCATCTTGCGTAACAACCGAATGTTGCAGTTCTTTCAAAAAAGGCCATAGTGATGATAATAAATGCAAGTGGGATTGTAAGTGTTTTATCAATAAGAAACCGTCGTCAGACTAAGTCACTACATCTTGTCGGAGGCGTGGCCGATGTTGTAGTCATGTAAATGATGGCGGTATTGTAGTATAATATATACCAATAAGGGAAATTTAATGGTTAAGATTTCTTTTTCTAAACTCAAGTATAATTTTGAACTAAGAATAACTTGCTTTAAGACTTCAAAAGTTGTTGGTTGCCGTTGGTAGATTGTTTCTAGGAATAGTCTCACCAATGAGATCATTAAATTTTTGATGTTTGCGTGCTTTGAGTAGTATTTGTTTATTTAACGGTAAATCTAAGAAATTCGGCCTAAAAGGGTTTGGTAGTGTATACCGCTATTACATTGCGAACATTCTCCTGT
Organism: Tanacetum coccineum; assembly: GCA_026074375.1. Lineage (NCBI taxonomy): Eukaryota > Viridiplantae > Streptophyta > Magnoliopsida > Asterales > Asteraceae > Tanacetum > Tanacetum coccineum. Next base: position 1,456 of record BQNB010081867.1, read on the forward strand.
GGGGTCCCAACCTGATAACCTAAGTCGAACTCAGCTGGGATCTATCGAGAATATGCTGGTTGGTGGGTGATCTAGTCTTTTCCCCAGATTTCTTCTGAAATATCGCTATTCACATAAACTATACTATTTTCTAAAATTGTCGATCTAAATTTAACTTAAAATTAAGCACAATCACTCTAATTGAATAATTGTTGGGAGCGAAAAGTTGACAAGCCATAGTTATAAGTAGTGTTAGCAATCTTTACTTGTACTTAACAGTGATTTCGTTTTTACGCTTAGCTTGGGACTAGTGAAAAATCAGGGACGCTGAATTTATCCATTAGGACATCCGTAGATTATTCTATGGGCGCTTCTCATTCTATGATCCCAGTGTTGATAAAATAAAGGAAGTCAAACAGGTAGTTAAGAAAAGAAAAAGGAAAATACAAAAATATTAGGGATAGTTAGTGTACATATAAAAAAATGGTGAAAACGGGACTTGTCGAAGCTATTGATTCTTTAGTTACCCTTGACGAACACTTAGCTATTTTTCAATGTTATTAGTCGAGGGGGATTGAGATTCTTAGTTTTCTTAAGTGTTTACTTCATAACATTGCGTGAGGACACGGCAATATCTTAGTATGGGGGATTTTGGTATGTGCTTAATTACACATACTTTTTTTCCATTAAAAACAGACTTAAATGACCAAAAACAGACAAAAAACTGCCAAATATATGTTTGTTTTGCATTTGTATTGTGTAGGAAACGGATATCACACAAAAGGACAAAAAACAAAGCCAAAAATGACAAAACTGAGCACGGAATGGAAATGTGTGAAAAGACGAAGCCAAATCGAAGCCAAAAAGTCAACCAAGTCAAAAAGTCAACAAAAAAGTCAAACAGTCAAAGTCAAAGTCAACTCCGAGAAGCTAAATCAGAAAAAGTATAACTTGAGGGACTGAAATTGCCAAATCCCAAAGTTATATTACAAAGTAGAAAAAGACATGGGCTGAAATTGCTAATTATTGAAAATACAACTTTAGGGGCTGAAATTGCCAAACCCCTAAAGCTGTATTACACAAGGACTAACTTTGCAATTCCATTATATAACATGAGGGGTTAATCTTGTCAAACCCTCAAACTCATTTAACCACAAGGACTAATAATGCAACTACTCCAATAAGAGTGAGGGGCTTGTTTTGCCAAATCACCAAAAACTTTACATGTTACCCCCAACCTGGATAAACCCAATTTTCCCGCCAAAAGCTCTAAACCCCATTACCACTCACGGGTTTCCTCCCATCTCTATTACCCTGCAACCCCCTCAAAACCATGGGTAAACCATTTCCCCCCACTCCACTAAACCCCTCAGCCATGTTATAATTGCCAAGCTGGCAATCCCACACTCCCCAAGCACTTTTCGATGGCTAAGATGATTGACAAAGAAGCACAAGCAAATTCAAGGGCCAAGATTGAGCTATGATTCATCTCACACAACTAGCACACTTGGTTTATGTCTCTACAAAGAAACACAGAAAGAAGAAGAGAAGAAGAAAAAGACAAAAAGTCAAAGAAAAAGAAGACTTAGTGTTTTAGTATAAATAGGGCCAATGTAATCCTTAAACCAGATCATCTTTCTTTTCAACTTATTTTTAAGTAATTTTTAGCTTAATTTTCTAAGTGTTGTAACGTTTTCAGTTTAATGAAAGTTTGAAGAAATTTAAGTAATTCTACCATGTTTTTAATATTTATTTACTTGTATTAAATAGGTTTAAAAAGCTCTAAAAAGCCTTTGAAAATCTCTTATAAGCTGTTTAAACTTAAGTGATGAAAGCTCATTAGCTTTGTGTTGCTTTAAGTTCTTATTTCACCCAAAAATATAAAAAATAAAAAAATCTGTCAAAGCAAGGAGCATAGCATATTGTGGATGGCTATGGTTTTAGAGTCTCATGGGAGACAATAGGAGTGATTAATATTGCTTGAATTCAAACAGGAAAGCCTTGAGAACTTGTGAGTTCCTTATTTTCATTTTCTTAAGAATCTACTATAGCATAGCTTAATTATAGCTTATTATGCTTATTTTCACCTTTTTCCTGCTAACTTGTGCTTATTGACATTATCCTTTATCATTTAGTATACCTGCATTGTCCGTGTCCCCTTGTTTCATTATTTTAGTTGAATTTGCCTTAAAAAGCTTAAATCTATCCATTTCTTGTTTGCTTATTGTATCTGCTTATTTCCATGGTTTAAGTTCTTCAATAGGTCCCTAGTAAGCTAATAAGCATTTGGTATTAAGACTTTGTTTGTTAAAAAAATCAGTTTAATCAGCTTTAAAAATCCATTTTCAAAGATAAAGGAGTGTTTGGCATAAGGCCAAAATAGGTCAAAACAGGTTTTTGCAATGGGTCAAGTCATTAATTTTACTTGGTTAATCAATTTCAAGTAGTTTTAAGCTGTTCTTAGAAGTATTGATAAGTTAAAAGTTGTTTTCAAAAGGTTTTTATGTCAAAGGTTCAAGTCTGTGGTAGTTTGCTTTTCCAAACAGCTTATTCATAAGCTTTTGATAAAAAGCTAGTTGGTGTCAATTTTGTTGTTTCTTTTGAGTCATAAACTCAGTAGGTTAGTGCCAATTTAGTTGTGCATTTGGTTTACAAGATTTGGGTCAAAACTGTCAAGTATCACCAGTTTTAAAAAAATGAAGAGGTCCTCTTTTCAGGTTCAAAGTTAGATAGGTTAGAATTAGTTTTAGAATCTAAAAATTAGTGCACAAGTAGATTTTAGGCCAATCTTAATCTGTTTAGGTTTAGTTTGTAATTTTGAGTTTATTTACTAGCTTAAATTGAGGGCTGCAAAAGCCTCTTGGCTGTTTTGCTCAAAAAAAACTCCCCTGGTGCAAAAGCCCTTTTTGACAGCCCTGGTTAGCTGTCCATTTGCTTATCAAAGTCTTAGCTTTTCACCTTTTTAGATAGCTTATAGGTTGTGCTTTAAGCCCCTATAAGCTCAGCCATTGGGATCCACTCTAAGGGCTTAAAAATAAGCCCTTAAAGTGCCCCAAGGGCCTGTTTGGCCTGCAGCCAAGCCCCTTTGGCTTAATTTGCTTATTTCAGCTTATTTCTCTTTCATTTTAGCTTATTTATGTTTAGAGTAGCTTATTAGGTCAGTTTAGGTTTAATTTACCTTAGTTAGCTTTGTTTAGAGCTTATTACAGCTTATTTGAGTTTTTAGTCTAAATTTCTAAGTGTTTAAGCTTGTTAAATTGTTTCTGTCTTATTTAGCTTCTCTGTCTGTTTTAATTGTTTAGTTTTGCTTATTAGTGCTTATTAGGTTTGAGTCTAGGCCTGTAATTGCTTATCTCTTATTTCCTTTTGCTTATTTGTTCTAAAAATCCAAAAAAGAAAAAAAAATATAGCCATTTAGCTTAAAAAGCTTAACTGTCTGTTTCTAAGAGCTTTTTCCAGCTTATTCTTAAACTTTTATAAAAAGTTGTAGTTATAAAAAGTGCTTATCTTTACGTGCTTAATAAGTTTGTTAAGAAAAATTTTCAAAAAAAAATAAAAGGGGAAGCTTGGAAGTCAGGGGTGAGCTAGGGCTCGAACCCAAAAAAAAAAACATAAACCCTTTCCCCCAAACAAAAAAAAACCCCAAAGCCTCAACCCTTTATAAACCAACACCTCTACCGCTGTGCTACAATAGCCCGTCCGGTAGAGGTTGGTTTGGTTTATTATTTAAGGGCTTTTTAGCCCGTTTGCTTATAAACTTGTTGTAGCTTATTTCACTGGTTATTCAATGAGCTGCACGACTTTTCTTATTTTTCATAGGACCTTTATCCTTTAAGCTATTTTGTGTGAATTTTTCAGAATTTTTTATACACGTTTAGTATTTTTTATAATTTATTTTGTTTAAAATCTTAAAAAATTCATAAAAAATAAAATAATAATCAGAAAAATACAAATCTTTTTTTTAAAATTTTCTTTTATTGTGTATTTTCTAGGAAAAATAAATTTACATATGTAGGGTCATTTTTGCAAAGTTTCATTTTTTAAAGAACGGGATTCGTCCCCGTTTTTGATTTGACTCGTTTTTGGTCCAAACGAACTCCGTTTTTAGTCTAGTTTTTTTTAAACTTCGTTTTTAGTCAAGTAGAATCTATTTTTAGTTTAAAAATTGTTCTAGGGTTAAAATTGCAAAATTTAGGTTTTTGACCCTCGTTTTCCGTTCCGTTTTAGGATTTAAGCGTTATAGCTTTCGTTTTTAGGTTTTATTTAATCGTTTTTGCATATTTAACTTGTAGAAATAGAAAACCAATCATAATCTTGTAATATTCAAACATCGATTATCAATTCGTCATTCGATTTTCCATTCAAGCCTCGTTGGGACTTAACGACCCGGGAATCATACTTCCGGTTACATATATATTTTATTTTGTGAATTCTTAACCAATCATTGGCTAAAGGTGATTGGTTGATTGTTTGCTCATATATTATATATATACTATTGACGAATCACTCACATTATTCAGTAATAATAGTCACAATTCTCGCTAAAGCTAATGACAAGTGCTCTAATACAATTTTCATTTGTTTGTTTATTTTTCAGTAAATATTTTGTGTTCGACATATATCAATGTAACAAACAAGTTATATTTATTTATTTTAAGATAAAGTAGTTGAAATTATGAAACAAATTCTTTTTTTATAGACGTCCACCTATTTTAAACGTTATCTACATGAAGTAAAGAAATTTTGTTGTTGCTATATAAACCCGACCCGATTCGTTTAAGTCTCATAAATAACTAGTTTATCGCTCGTTTCCCCCATAATCATAATTTCTGGCTCCGCCACTGATTATATGCCGAGGTGAGACATGTTCCTACAAGGTGTATGCGTTATATACTTATATATGTAATTAAACGCGCACAATTGTCCACCTATCCAGTGACATAGCTACATAGAAGATATGGTGGGCCATGACCAACCCAAGAAACTCCTTAACAATGACATGCATATGTGTAATTTAGTCCAAAAAGTTCAATGTGGACTAATTAGGCACATCCTTTTTGAATGAATTATTATTAAGCGTGGTGACGCTAGAAAGAACGTGTTTTTAGTTATTTTACATATGTTTTTATGCAAAATTATAAAATGTGTAGGCTCGTCGGAGTTTAATTGAGAATGTTTTGACTTTTACGATGAGTCTTTTACTCGTAAAAAAAGACACAACCGCCGCACCTCAGAAAATAAAAAGACCGCCTTAAAAGAAATGCATATAATGTACCACTTCAATCGCGTGCACACCCGAAGCTCAAAAAGTCTAGCTCGTCGCTGCCAACTATCAATTAGCTGGATAAAAAATAAGGCTCACTACTATAATATATATAATATATATATTTATAATGTATGATCCTAGTTTTACGGACCCGCATTGATACTGTGATTGGATCTACAAATTTTATTTCATAGTTATGAGATCAGGTACTTTAGAGATGTCACTACACTCTTTCGGTCCGTGACACACTTTATACGTGGAGATGATCCTTCAGTGGGACGAAATTATGTTTGTGATATTCTTGTAATCGGTAATTTCTCATATGGGTCATTTACGGCTATGGACACGGCGACACGAGGGACCCCTTCTCTGACTTGACCCTTAAGGAGTGTAGCGCTTTACTTTTGTTATTTTTTATCTATTCATTATGTTATGATGTTATTTTCAAATTGATGATAAATTATGTATAATTACCTATTCAAACAGGCTAGATTTTCATATTGTTATATGAATATATAATACATCATAATAATCCTAGGTGTGTAAGATACGTCACGTAATTGACGAAATTTAGTACTCTCAAATAATGCTCTCTCGTTTCGACTTGGCAATTGAGGCTTTAACGGCCGTATTTGTTCGCTCGGTTGTGTGCTTAGCCAACTGCTGATAGTTATGCTATATAATTGATGGGTTATGTATTAAAACTGGAATTAGTGAGTTCCAGGCAATGTTTTAAAACTTGATTTTTCAATTGACATGGGTTAGTAGTCGGTTTATTGGGTTATCGGTTCAACTGGTTGAACTGTCAAGTCAAAACGTTGTTTGGTGCGGTACGAACGTTATATGTTGTTATTCACATATTTAATATATAGTGTTGTATGATCTCATAATTTATTTTATGTTCAATTGAATTTATGAAAAATATTGAGTCTTTACTGATAAACTTTAATTGTTAGATTCTATGTCTATAAAATTATAGGAAAGATTTGCAAAAATAATTAATTTATATGATTCTAGGTTATAATAGTTATAATATAATATACTATAATAAGATAATATTAGTTGTTGTTTTAAGTTAGTTTTAATTCTATTTTAATTATCATTAGTCATCATCACTTCAATTTGTTAATTATTAAAAAGATTTATGGAAAAAAAATTTGTTAGTTTTTTTTAAAAAAAAGATCATAACCCGGCCGGGTTTAACAAGCTGGGTCAACGAAAAACCGGCGGTTCAATTCGGTTCTCAAACAAGCAAAAACCCGGTTACATCCGACCCGGTCTCTGGTTCATGGTTCAACCGGCTGAGTCAACTCGAGTTTTGATGCATTGGTTCTAGGTAACATGATTAAAGAATTTGAGGATGAAGATGAACACGGATATCAAGAACAAATCAAAGGTACGTCCAAGACAAATATTAGTAAGATACTCTTCTTATGTGAATGACATATGCGTATTTCACCGCGATTACGTAAGAATAAGCGCTGCAGTGATGCTATCACCATGTCATACACCCCAAATGCACATATTGCGCCGTTATATGTCGTTAAACCGCATCGTGTTCTGCAGTTATCCGTTGTGTGTTATGGCGGTAACGATATCAGTAATCAGTGTCTTTTTTTTCTTTCTTTTAGTGTGAAAGTGGAATGAGTGTGATTTCTGGTGACACGTTATAGGAATGTTACTGGGGGTGTTTATTTTTCATAGAAATGTTTTATGGTAAAAGTTGACGTGGCGCCGCGGATAACCCACATAGCTTATTTAATCCTGTTATAGTTATTCAGTTCTAGCTTATTTAGTTTTGTTTCAAAAGTAAAAAAAATAGCTAAGTGTAGATTGTCTGAATTTTAAGCTCTTTCTAGCTTATTAGTGACTTTTAGAAAAGTTGCTTTCACAAAATTAGCTTATTAAAAGCTGTTTTTCAACTTTGCTTTTTAAACTTTTTCAAAATAAAAAAAAGGGGAAGATGGAAGTCGGGGGTGAGCAAGGCTCGAATCCCCGACCTCAACATCCTCACCTTTTATAACACAACACACAACACACTCAACCAACGCGCCCTGGGGATTTTTTCATTCTATCTTCGCAAAATTAATTTCTTATACACATTTGAGCTCTTTTAGTAAAATAACGTTGTATAAGCTTACTTTCCGCAGCTTATTCGAAAAGCTGTGGTTTCAAGCTTATTTTTTCCTAATCTTATCATTGTTTCAAGCTATTTTTCGTAATTTTTTAAGGATTTTTACAATTGTTTAGTATTTTTAAACATTCTTTATATATTGTTTTAAATCATTTTTAATCATAAAATTAAAAAAAAGTCAAATAAAAATAATTCTTTTAGAAATATTTTTTCTTTTATCATATAGTTTCTAGGGAAATTAGTTTTGCTTTCCGTAGAGTTTAAATGCGAAAATTTCCTTTTTAAGAATCGGGATTCCATTCCGTTCACGTTTTTTTTGTGTTTTTATGCTCAATTCACTCCGTTTTTAATTCTCTAGTTTTTCTGCTAATCTTACTATTTAGTCAAATTAGGGTTAGTAAACGTGACAAAAGATTATTTTAGGTTTATTTGTGATATTTAGGTTTTGAGCATCGTGTAAGGTTCCGTTTTGCGTTTTTTGTTAAATTTATCTTGCCTTTAAGTGTTTTATAAGCTTCTGTTCTTAGTTTTCCCGTAGTTTTAGAAAAACCAATATCATTCTTATTCCATTCAGCATCGATTTCAAAATGACTTTCCGACATTTTCAATTGCTTTATCAGCGGGGATAACGACCCGGGAATCATACTTTCGGATTACTATAACTGAGATCTTTTGATTCCTACCCTCCTTTTTATATATTTATAAGTATATTTTATATATATTTACAATATATTAAAGAGTGTAGTCAGAAGGGATCAAGTTTTTGGCGCCGCTGCCGGGGAGGATTGTCTACGATTATTGAAGCCATTTGAAAATTTGTGTTTGAAGATCCTTCCATGAGATGTTATTTTGTTTATTTTCATATAAAAATACAAAAATATTTTTCATTTTCTTTTATTAGTATAATTAAAATATAAAACCAAAAATCTAAAAAAAAACAAAAACAAAAATATAAAAACATTTTCCATAAAAAGAAAAAAAAATAAAATAAATTTCAACAAGTTGTTAAAAGAACACCAACAAATAATACTTTCAATTGAAGTATTATCCATAAATAAGTTCCCGAACCAAAGATCAAAAACTTACCTTTTGTGTCTCTTGCGACGTATGGCTCACCTTCGAAAGTTAAACAAACTCTTTTGTGCGTTTTTCTTTTGAAGAGTTACCGAGAAGCTTGTTGATTATTAGGTTTAAGTGTCTTATCTCATTATCCGTATTTAAAATTTATTGTGAATACATTGTTGAAAAACCAAAAAATGGTTTCTTTTAAAAAAAAATTTAACTAAAAAAAAATTAGATAATTTTCGTTTTCTTTTTCTGTCGCATGCGCACTCGTTCTAGTCTCGTAATTCTAACAGGTCAAAAACAATACAAGTCAATCAGACTTTTGTGAACCTATTTGCGTATTTACAAGGGTACGCATCATCGTTACTATGGCTCAATTGCTTGAAGCACCCACCGTGGGTTACGAGGATGCCATCGTTGTGCCCGAGATTACCGCGGATAACTTTGACCTTAAGCATGGTTTGCTTACCCTAGTTCAAAACAAACAATTCTTCGGACATGACAAAGAAGACCCACATGCTCATATCCGTTATTTCAACAAGATCACTTCTACGATGAAGTTCCCGAACGTCCCGAGTACGTCAGTAAAGCTTATGCTTTTCCCATTTTCTCTCGTGGTGCAGCCGGATTTGGACTAGAAAAGAACCCACCTCGATTCGATTATTAATAAAACTACACCAATGGATGATCTTGTTTCAAAATTCATCAACAAATTTTTCCCTCCTTCCAAAACAACAAATCTTCGAAATGAAATCACGGAGTGATGTTCAACAAGATTTGGATGTAACTTTCTACGAGGCATGGGGAACGATTCAATGATCTTCTTCGAGGATTGCAAACATCACTGGATTTTTCGGAGTTACATCATCTCAAATACTTCTATAATGCTTTGAACTCTAATGATCAAGATTCATTGAATTCCGCCGCGGGTGGTAACTTTTTGGATAAAATGCCTCGTGATTGCCTAAGAATCATTGAAAGCAAATCCAAAGTTCGTAATTCACCATAAACAACCGGTTGTTGCAAAATGAAGCTGAGCTTCTTCTAACCCGGTATTTCTCCCGATGTTGTCGAACTTAAAGATATGGTAAAAGCTTTACTTCTCCAAAAGAAAAACCAAACCCAAGCTCCCACTCTCGTCAAAGCGGTCAAGGAAAGTTGTGTTACTTGTGGTGGTGCTCATTCTTACCAAAATTGTCCCGCCACCGATGGCAACGTTTATCGTGACAATATTCAAGAATTTGTTACTCAAGCAGCGGCAGCTAATTTCAATCAAGGAAATACCGGTTACCGAGCCCCGATTGCTAATCAAATTCGACCTTCCGGTTTTCCTCCCATTCAATAAAACCAAGGAAATAGCCAAAACCGTTACAACCAAAACCGGGGAAATAATTACAACCAAGCTTCCACCTACCAACCCCCGGTTAATCAAGGCCAAATTTATCAACCTCTGATTAATCAACCCTTGGTTCACCAAGCTCCACCTTACAAGCTCAGCTCGAAACGAACATGTTGTGACAAAGAACGATTTTGAAAGCAACATCAAAGCTAATGATGCAGTGATGAGGAACCAAATAACCAATTTAACGGACATGCTTTCCAAATTCGTGTATTCCAATACCGCTTCTACTTCAGGGTCAGGGACACTACCTAGTAATACCATTACTAACCCGAAGGTAGACTTGAAGGGTATTACCACCCGAAGTGGTGTTGCTTATCAAGGACCCACGATTCCTACTAATTCATTTTAAATTATCTCTCCTAAAAGTAGTGGAACATGAAAACGAGTTGAGTCCGAGAAAGGACACGGTTTGGACTCCTTACTATAAGGAAAGTACCATAGGCTTCCAAACACTCTGGTTGTCAGTTCAATCTCAAGTAAAAATCTCTAAACTCTGTTGTTGATCACAGGTTGTGCTCGTTTTGACTAACTCAAAAACCGTCAATCCCATATCCTTCGAGACGTAAGGATGAAAAGCGTCGTGAAAAAGCTAACGACCAAGTTGAGAAATTCTACAAAATCTTTCAAGATATGAGTTTCGAAATTAGTTTAGCGGATGCTTTGATTCTTAGGCCAAAATTTGCCTCAACTCTTAAAGCATTAATTGGAAACAAAGTAAAATTAAGTGAAATGGCTAGAACTCCTTTGAATGAGCATTGTTCGGCGGTCATCCTAAACAAGTTACCCGAAAAACTTGGAGACCCCGGCAAATTTCTAATACCATGTGATTTTCCCGGAATGGATGAGTGCTTAGCCTTGGCCGATCTTGGCGCTAGCATAAATCTCATGCCATTATCCGTGTGGAAAAAGCTTTCTCTTCCTGAGCTCATTCCTACTTGTATGACTCTTGAACTTGCAGACCGTTCGATTACCAAACCGATCGGTATCGCCGAAGATGTCTACCTAAAAGTAGGAAAGTTTAAATTCCCAGCCGACTTTGTAGTCGTAGACTTTGATGCCGATCCCTGAGTTCCTCTAATTCTCGGGAGATCCTTCTTAAACACCGTACGTGCTTTGATTGATGTTTACGAAGGAGAATTAACTCTTCATGTTGGAAAAGAAGCCGTAACATTCAATCTTGACCAAACTTCAAGATATTCTGTCACACCCCTAAAATATCAGAGTATAATGGCAACCGAGGGCATGTGACTTCATGATTATCATACTACTAAGCAATACAGAACGACCTCTATATGAGACGTTTTAAGAAAATTGATCACTTGAATTAGGATATAATAAATTGTTTTAACATTCAGCGGAAACATAAAATAGACAATACGACGGCGTTTTTAAATAGTACAAGTGATCTTCAGATAACGGGAAATGATGGTAATGCATGAGACTTCATATAGCATCTTCGTTCTTAATACCTAAGACAACATTGCTAAAGCGTCAACATAAAGTTGGTGAGTTCATAGGTTTGTTTAAGCAGAAAAATGTAGTGTTTATGAATCACAAGATTTCATCCATATATGACAATATAACAGATAAAAATTCATATAATTGCATTACTATTTCTAAGCTCATGACACTCGTAAAACGTTAAACATTATACCAACAATGAATGATTGCCCTTGTAGGGATCTAACCCGGGACACCCGTAATCTGACTCAAATGAAACTGTGTTTGCTTGACTAATGTGAGCCCAAGACAAATAGGGACGTCAATCCCGATAGATCTATCCATAACATTCGCGCTTACAAGTAATTAACGGTTCATGATAAATCGGGCAGATGGAAAAATTAGGTGAATCGGGTCTTAGGACCAATCAGTAATGAGTAATTGCACTTGTATTCACACGTTTGAAATAAGAAATGTTCTCACCAAAAAAGATGATTTAAAACAGTAGAGTAGGAGCTTTGAAACTCACCTTGTCAGTTAATCACCTGGAACTGATAATGGATCAATGCACGTCAAATAGTGACTCAGTCAAACACCTAAGCAATTATGACCATTCTGAGTTTACATTCTAAAGACTTAATGTATGAAATGACTTATGCAAATGGGTTATAAAAAGGGCATTGTTGTCATGAGATAACGTTTTATGTTTTCAAAATGTTGTTTAAACCGTTGGTTCTAGGGATGATACACGACTTTACAACTATGAGTCTATATACATAAATTTCCAAAATTATACGTTGTAACTTATATTTTTTCGTTATTATTCCTAGTTCATCGAAAATTGTCGTTTATAATTTCTCTAACTTTTCGAGTTAATCTTGTTTTGTTACTAGTTTATCCACTCGTTGGGTCTTGGTATTGAACGACCCAAAAGGATACGGAAACATGCATGTTTTAATAGCATTTTAGTTCTAACTGTATAGGTAACTTTCATAATAGTTTTAGGAAATATTTACATGTATTCTTTCTATACAATACAAAATACTACATGGCCTACACCTTTGTTTTCTTTTCTGTTTTTCTGCCGCACACAAGTAGTGGTTTTAGACCACTGTTGTGTCTCTTTTTTTTCTTTTTGTTGCCCTCACATAGTTCTTATTTTGCATAATACATATACACCACATTTCCTTGCAATGGAACCCTGACGCATCGCATATGCGCACGAGTTTGAATCAATTTGTCAAGGCACAAAGCATTACCTCGCCCCTTATTGAAGCTTACTGCCGCGTCAGGCAACAGCACCTGATATGGTGTTATCGTTGCAAGGTCGTTGCAGTTCACTGGTGGTAGTTGTTTGGCTTAGTATCACAGGTTCGCGGTACGAACCACGAGCTTGGTTTGGCTCAGGTATTCTTGGGCTATGACGTGCCCACAGTGAGCCAAAGGCTCGTTGTGGTTCGTCGTTTACTAACTGGTCACGCTCAGGTATGGGTCGAGGTCGACAAGGTTAATGAAAATCGCGTATGAACCATCGTTTATTCATCCCGAGTGAGCCGTTTATTACGTGTATGTTTTTAAAGTTCTCACCAGGAAATTTCTTGGTTCGTTGATAGTTCTTCACGCATGACGTGTGGCTTACTAGTTTTTCCATACGTCGTGATTTCATGCATGGCACGACCAAGGCTTAGGGGCATGCAAACGTACCTACGAACCACGCATGGTTTATAAGTCGCTTACTAGACATTGCAAAGCCGTAGGCTTTATGCCTGACTAGTGTGCTTTGGTTTTGGTCGTACATTAAGCTACGAAGATAAAAGACAAATTTAAACTACGAGGTGACTCACCGAGGTACAAATTTGCTAGTCGATGAGGAGAGGAAGTGGTGTCAAGGAAGCTCGAACCTTCCTTGTTTCTACCCCTTAAAACCCGACGTCCCTTATCACTTGAACTCAACAAAACCCTAATTCGAACCGTGCTTATCTGTTACTTGTTTCATGAATGAATTATGCTAGGAAGGAGAGTGCATTGCATCTTATTTATAGAAGTAAACATCTTGCTCGGTTCCTGAATCTTCAATTTGCATGGAGCGGGAGTTGGGTATTATTTTACAAATTACTATTAGGGAATCTAGTAATGATGGTGTTTCTTTGATACTATTGCTCTACATTGGTACTATTCTTGTCTTACTATTATTATCTATTGGACATTTGATCAGATGTAGAAATTGTGTAACATGAGAAGTTTGAATAAAATGTATAAAAGTAGGGTAGTGAAATGATGTAACATTATTATAGTTTATTTATATATTTATATATATATATATATATTTTCTTTTAAATTTGTTTACAGATTATCATGATTCGTAAATCGTCATGTCAAGTTCTGAGATGGGTAGCGTGCCGAGATGAAATCTTTACAATGGAATCAATTAGGACTCGACATGTGCAGGGTTTACTTTATTCATGCTAGACGGTTTCATGAAAATGATGTAAATAGACGTCTTCGTTTGACAAAAAAAATATGGGTTTATCGCTACAAGTCTAAAATATCCTCTTAGGCACAAAAGCAATAATGGAAATATTTGCGTGCTATTTAGACTTTCCATAACACGGAGTAATGCATATCGATCATAGGATGACTTCCTTTTGAGATTAACGTAAAATTTGCTATCTATCAGTAAAAACATTTTATTAAGGAAGAATAACCTCTAAATTTAACGATGTTCACAGTCTCCCCCAGGTGTAGAGATTTTGTTCACCGAAATAAAGACGTTTGTTTGGTATATTGTGGGGGTTGAGTTTGGTCAAAACCGGAATAATTAGAATTATAACACGGATTAGGTTCGTAATAATTCATCGGTTGACATTGAAAAGTCTCGTGAGGACCCCCACAATCTTCACAACAAGGATATTGTTGTGGAAAACTCGGTGAAGTTTGTGGAAAATAATCAAAGTTTTGATTGAAACACGGGTCCTGATTGTAGACAAACGGGACTTGAGGTGGACAATCGTAACCGTAATGAGAATCGTTCCCACATAACTCACAAGAGTATGGTACGTATTGGGGTTGTGGAGGGTGGTTTGCAAAACTTGGAGAATCGTTAGAAGAGTACGGAGTTGAAAAATTGATTGGTGTTCCATTTCCAACAGTACAATAAAAACAAACTCCATCATATTCATTACAACCACATTGTTGGCACGTACCCAAAAGACATTGTTGTTGCAAACTTTGCAAATTTTGTAGGATCTCATTAAGGTTTTGATTGTAGCATGGTTCCGGATTAGAGATAATCGGAATTTGCGGTGGACAATTGTAACCATAATGAGCACCTTTCCCACAAGACTTACAAGTACATCGTTGACAAAAGATATCGTCTAACGAATCACCACACTCGTAACAACAATTGTGGTCAATATGTGGAGGACTTTGCGAGGATTTTTTACCGGGGTCTTGATTGAAGACGAATGGCTCTTGAGGTGCACTAACAATGTTAGTGTTGTCATTGGATGACTCAGAAGTGTTTAGAATTTTGTTTTTATCATGAATTGTATACCAACCTTCATTGAAACACTTTTTCACAAAAGCACAAGTTCGACAATATAGACCATCAACCAGGTCTCCACAAGTTGCACAATTCTGAGGGGGTCGTTCACGAATGATCTTATCTATGAGACTCCCTTTAGAACAACAATAGTCTGTAGTGTACAAAGCTCCACAAGACGAGCATTCTTTAATCGCGTAAAGGGGATTTAAACGATAGTCGAATGACGCCATAAGAATTAAACAATATAGAGGGTCGAGAAAATAAGAATGAAATGAAATAAGAGGATAAAGGAGAATATTTTTGAATTTTTTTTATAAAGATAAAAATAAAAATATTTTTGGTATTTTTGATATTTATGAAAAAAAAGGAAAAATAAAAATAAAATAAGAAGAAAAATATTTTTGGATTTTTATATTTTTAATAAGTACGAAAATAAACTTTCCGAAGAAAGGATCTTCAAGACACTAACTTCAAACACCACATGTAGATCGTACACCTCTCCCCGGCAGCGGCGCCAAAAACTGATCCGATAATTAATATATAGTATATATATAATATATAACTAAATAATAATACCAAACATTAATAGTATAGAGAGTATCCCGTTTGATATGACAATTACTTTAGGAAAAGTAATAGTTTATCTCCCGGATGTCGTATCCCGACGAGAGCTGAATTTGAAATCTACGAAAGCGTTTTGTTTGATGCTTGAATATCGAATATTTTTGTTTTGGGTTTTAAACTAAAAATTTAATAAAAATAAACTATATTAAAATTAGATAGCAAATAGCGAGCAATTAAACGAAGAACGATATATTATAAAAGGTATGCTTGCTAAGTGTATTGACTAGATCCTTAAGTGTGAATTAAACATACAATTAAGTCCTTATTGATGAACCAATATCTTTTTAACAAAATATCTTCTCACAACGTTGGCTTATATTGAAAACAACTCTTATTAAGATATCGATTACTAAATTATTACCTAATTATTCTTACGGCTTTTTCCCGTTCGAATAATCAAAACAATATGATTCGATTGATAGTATATATATAATACTACTAGGAAAATCCCAACCAATTGCCCTTGACCAAGGAAAAAAGTCAAAATTCACAACGAGAATCAATATATATCCGGAAGTTTGATTTCCCGGGTCGTTAAGTCCCAACGAGGTGTGCAATTGAAAGTCGAATGACGAATTGATAATCGATGTTTGAATGGAACAAGGTTATGATTGGTTTTTCTATCACCACAATTAAAAATTCAAAAACGATTAAGAAAAACCTAAGAATGATAACAAGAAAGGTGATTTAACCCTAAAAACGATAACGAAACCTTAAAAACGCGAGTTAAAAACCTAAAATCTCAAATTTTAATTCCTATAATTCCTTTTTTACTTTTAATATGCTCTAAATGACTAAAAAGAAAGATTAAAAAAAACTAGATTAAAAACGGAGGTGATTTAACGCGAAGAAACAAAAACGGGAACGAATCCCGTTCTTTAAAAAACAAAATCCTAAATTATTAACCCTAGCAACAATTTTACAATTTTCCTAGACCATTTAGCCCTCATTGTTAACAAAATTATTAATGTCTTGAATGGACTAAACACCGTAGTCTTTTTATATTAAAAGGATAACGGTTGTTATCTTCTTAAGTATAACTCGAGCCCAAAAGATATACCATGGCCCTACCTTTTTACCCTCGGTCCCAAATCCACTAGTCAAACAAAGGTTATTTAAAAGAAAAGAAGGGCGCGGGAAATACCATTTTACTATTCATCGTCGTTCTCCTCCATTTACCCTGTCAAAAACAAAGGGTAAAATGCAATTGACTATGTGGAACAAAGATTCAAGTGCCAAGTAATGAGTCAGCATCAAAAATCGTCATCAAAGCTCTCTCATTGGCTATAATTGTCAAGGGAATGTCACGTGGGATCCAAAGAAACACACTCAAAATGGGAATTTATACTAAAAACAAGCCAAAAGAAGCACAAGGCCTCTGACACAAGGAATGCCACGCTGGCAATCCGTGTGCTCACTTAATGATCCAACGGTGAAGATTGAAGAGCCAATGATTGCAAGGAATAAAGGGTGATGATCAAGACCAAGGGGAACGCGTTCACAAGGCCTAGAAGCATCCATTATCTCCTATAAATACATGACCTCCTTCACTCACAAGAGGAGTATCTAGTGTAGCTTAGTGTAGACGTATTTTAGTAATTTTTAGCTTAAATGTCATTTTAATTCTTGTAATTTCCTTTTAAAAAGCATTGTAATTCATATTTCAGTAATAAAATTATAGTTCACTTCTAAACTTGTGATTTGATTTGCTTTTGCTTAATATGCAAAATGGTTTAAATAAGCTCTCAACTGTTCAATAAGCTTTTAATAATCTGTCATAAGCTAAGCTACACTCTCATATTTTTTTTTTTTTTTTTGTTTTTTTTTTTGGCTTTAAAGCTTAATGAGCTTATTATTCTCTCAAAATCTCCATCAAATTACCTCACTGATTTTGGATGGGAAAAAACCGTCATGGAAGGGTTCCAAGGACAATACTAGCTTATCTAAGACTAGCTAGAAGCATGTGATGGCTATTTAAGCTCTTTTGTTTAAGCCTGTTTAGAGCAAAGGTTATTGTAAGTTCCCTTTTAAATTTTCATAGCTTTATATTGCATTCTAGCTTAATCTGCTTATTAATTGCTTATATTTGCTTATTGTTGTTTCAATTAGCTTATCTCTACTTTTATTTGTTGTTTAATGCTTAATATGTTTATAAGTTAGCTTAGAACTTAGTTTACTTGTTATGTAATAAAAACTATAAAAAAAACCAAACATAGTAGCATAAGTGTCTTAGCTTATTATTCTGGCATATTTGATTGCTTATAATTGTTCATTTATGTTATAAGCTGTTTAACATCTGGTCTTTGAAGAGTTTTAGCTTAAATAGCTTTTATCAAGTTAAAAGTACTAAAACTGTTTTTAAAGGGGTGTTTGGTTTAACCTGTTTAATGGGTGAAAATGGAACTTACTTTATGCTTTTGAGTCAGTTTAAATTATTTAAAAGTAGTCATAAAAATTTCATTTTTATTAGTTTTTTAAGTGTTAATCTTCAAAAAACAAGGTTTTAGAATTTATTGTTTTGAATTTGTTAAGTGGTACTTATTTTAGTTATTTATTAGATTGTCTTTAGCTTATTGTGGTTTTTGAGTGTTTTATATGTTCCATAAATGTGTTAAAGGATATAATCAAGCTCTAAAATACCTGTCAAGTTTGTTTTGTAGTTTTTGCCAAATCTGTCAAAACAAGTGCTAAATGTTGAAAATTTGTGAATATGCTTTTAATTGCTCATTGTGGCTTATTAAGTGTTTCAAAATGCTTTTTGATTGTTGTTATGTGTCCTATGTATTCAAATCTGAATCTGTTTGTAGGTTTTAAGTTTATAAAGTTCTGATTGTTTGCTTATTTTTAAGCTCAAAAGTAGTGTTTTGTTAAAAATGAAAAAAGTTTTCTAAGTGTTGAGAAATGAACAAACAACTTTTTCATTTTTGCTTTTTTATGGCTTATTTTGTGTTTCAAACTCATTTTGATTATGATGATTGTAGCTTATTATTAGAGCGTTTCAATGGTATAACTCTTTAAGCCATAAGGTTCCATCTTTGAGCTTATTTTTAAGCTCAAAAGTGCATCCCTTGCTGTTTGTATGCAATTTTTAGCTTAAATGCTATTTGGCTTATTTGTGCGTATCTGTCTTATTTTTCCCCCCCCCCTAGTTATTTAGGTTTAATATCGCTTATTACGGTTTGTTTATGTCAATTTTAGGCTTATTGCCTTTAGGTTAGAACTAGATTTTTTGCTTATTTGCTATTAGCTTAAAATTTTCAGTTTTTAAGTTCTTTTAGTACTTCTGTAGTTTTATAGCTTTTTACAGCTTAATGTCCTTGCTTATTTTTGTTTGTTTTTTGCTTATTAGGTTTAGTATTAAGCTTGTCTTAGCTTATTTGCCCTTGTGCTTTGCTTATTAGTTTAGAAATTGCCAAATAGTTTAGCAATTTTGGTCCTAAGGGTAAAAAGCCCACTGTCACCTTTTAGAGCTTATTCTAGTGCTTATTTGTGGTTTATAAAAATAGTTGTTTTGCAAAAGTTGTTATCTTTTAAGTATTTAAAAAGTTGCAAAAAAAGGCATTTAAAAAGCATTAGGGAAGGTGGAAATCCCAAGTGAGCAAGGCTCGAACTCGGGACCTCAACACCCTCAACCCAACGCTTTACACCCAACACACTCAACCATTGTGCTACAATAGCTCATCCGGTAGAGCTTTGCAAAATTTATTACTTACACCATTTTTGAACCTAATAAGCCTAAGCCACTTCGTGGCTTATTAGGGGCTTTTTAGAGCTTATTAGATAAACTTGGTGGACCAGTTTATTTTTCTTAGAATCTTTGCATCATTTAGGACTTTTCTTATTTTTTAGAATTTTTCATACTCATTTGTTATTTTTTATTACTTTTCGTAGGTTAAAAATTTAAAAAGTCATTAAAAAATAGAAAAGTTTTTAGAAAATTACAAAAAATTAGTTTTTAGTTTTAGATTAAATACTTTTAGGTTTACAAGCATTAAAATCATTTTATTTCATCATTTTAGATTTTATTGTTTTTTAGCTTTTTAAATTAGTTTTATAAAATAGATTTTTATTATAAAAAGTAGTTAAAAATAGTTTTCTTAATTTTTATCATATTGTAGACTTTTATAAAGTAGAAAATCATTTCTTGGAATTTTTAGGGGTTAATTTGCTATTTTCTAGGATTTTTAATAGATTAAATTAGTTTTTAATTAATAAAAAATTATTAAAAAGCCAAAAAAATATAATTCCTTTTTAGAAAATTTTCTTTTATCATTTTAAAAGTTTAGAAACTAAATTTGCATTTTTAGGAGTTATTTTGCCTTAGTTGATAATTTAGTCGCGTTTTTAGGATTCTCATTTTGCGTTTTTAGTTTAAATTTAGTGCCCTTAGTTGTTTTTAGTGTCAGTTTCCTTATTTTTCTCGTAGATTTAGAAATCAAATCCAAAAATCTTGTTCCATAAAGCCATCAATTCTCAAAATGACTCTCGGGTTTCAATTGCATTCCTCGTCGAGGTATCTCGGACCCCAGGTATCATACTATCGGATTACTTTTATAATTGTGTATTTTTTGGATTCTTCCACCCTTCTACCCTCTTATCTTTATATATTATATATTATAAGTATATCTTATATTTTCTACGCTAGCAACGGGGTGGGTTTTCAAACTAAGAACACCGGTCGTTGGTTGTGATATCCTACCAGGGAGCGAGGCCTAGGTAGGTGTTCAAACTAAGCAACGCATTCCTAGCTTTAAGAACTTATGATTATGATGATAAAGATGTTGCAAAAAGTTCTACAGTAAAATTTTCGTTCTTTAAAATCAAGTTACAAGGTCCTAATAAGTTGTTGCTTTGAGTCTTGATTCATCTTGAATTACGACTATGGAAATAAGTTGATCTATGGTTGAGTTGAAATGAGTACACACATTTAAATCATATATCCATGTTGGGAGTTAAAAGTTCACAAGTCATAAGTATGAGTGCTTAACATTTAGACTTATATTGACAAATGATCTTGTTTAATTGCTTGGTTTGGATCTAGTGAAAAATCGGGGACGATGAATTTATCCGTCAGGACATCCGTAGATTATTCTATGGACGCTTCTCATTCTATGATCCCAGTGTTTATAAAATAAAGGAAGTCAAACAAAAATCCAAAAATATTAGGGATAGTTAGCGTACATATAAAAAATGGTGAAAACGGGACTTGTCAAAGCTATTGATTCTTTAGTTCCCCTTGACGAACACTTTGCTACTTTTCAAGGTAATTAGTCGAGGGGGGTTAGAGATTCTTAGTTTTCTTGAGTGTTTACTTCATAACATTGCGTGAGGACACGACAATACCTTAGTATGGGGGATTTTGGTATGAGCTTAATTACACATACCATTCTCCATTAATAACGGACTTAAATGACTAAAAACGTACCAAAAATACATTGTATTTGTATGTTTGCATTTGTATTGTGCAGGAACGGATATTCAAGAAAAGAACAAAAAGAAAGCCAAAAACAAACAAATCCGAGCACGGAGTGGAAAAGACCAAGTCAAGTCAAAGTCAAAAGTCATCCACATGAAGAAAATACAACTTGAGGGACTAAAACTGCCAAACCTCAAGTTGTATTGCAAAAGAAAAAGACAAGGGTCAAAATTGCAAAGAAGGCAAAGATTGCATTCAAGTTATACAACTTGAGGGACTAAAACTGCCAAACCTCAAGTTGTATTGCAAAAGAAAAAGACAAGGGTCAAAATTGCAAAGAAGGCAAAGATTGCATTCAAGTTATACAACTTGAGGGGACCAAAGCTGCCTACTTCCCTAAAAGCCCTCTTTCCCGCCCAACAAAAACCCAGGACAACTTGGATGTCGTCCCATACCTTCTTCCCTGCAAAACCACTCAACACCCTAGCCAAAATCATTTTATCCACCCTACTACCAACCCCCCCTAGTTGTATAAATGCCATGTTGGCAATCCCTCACCCTTTCTAAGCATTTCGATGGCTGTGATTGCCTCCAAAGAAGCACAAAAGAAATCAAAGGCTGGGATTTGCTTTAAGACTTACCTCACACAACAAGCACACTTTATTTTTATCTCTACAAAGAAACACAAGCTGCAAGTCCAAGACTTAGGCTATAAATAGAGCCTTTTGTAAGCCTTTGAGGCATGTTAGTTTTATGTTAATTTTTAGTTTTTAATCCTAGCTTAATTTTTAAGTCATTTACAGCTTTTACTTTCAGCTTTGTAACACTTTCAAGTTTTTAATGCAATTTGAGTTTTAAGTCAATTTTACAAGTCCAAGTGCTAAGTTTCTGAACTGTGTTGTTTTGTGTTCAAAAAGTCATCAGTACAGCTTACTTATAAGCTGTTTTCATTAAGTCAAGATAAAAAGTTAAATAGTTAAGAGTAAAATTACAAAAATCACTCTCAAATATACCTCAGCTTACTTTATGGATGATAAGCCAGTTCTGGATGGGTTTATAGACTCTCACTAGCTTGTTTTATACAAGCTAGAGCTTGTAGATTCTTGATTTAGCCCTGTTTGAGCAAGGGTGTTGTATGTCTCTCTTTTTCTTACTTTACTTGTTTACTGCAGAAGTGCTTATTGTGCTTGTTTATTACTTATGTTTACTTATTTATGCTTTATCAGTATGTTTAGTGCTTATCTTGCTTAGTTTATACTGCTAGTACTGTTAGCTCATTTATTAAAACTATTAGTTTTAAGTTAACATTGCTAGGACATTTCAACTTATTTAAGTGCTTATTCTTAATTGAAATTTACTTAAAAGTGTTTTAATTTGTTATTTGATAATCTGTTTACAACCAGGATTAAAAGAAAAATGGTTTTTGAAAGCTTACAGGGGTATTTTCAACTAGCAGTACTAACTTAGAGTTAGTACTGCTAGTTCACTTTTGGACAGTACTAACTTAAAGCTAGCAGTACTAACTCCAAGTTAATACTGTTAGTTAGTACTGTTAGTACTGGTAGTTCAATTTAGCTCATCAGCTTATTATTTCAGCTTGTATTTATAGTTCCTGGTGCTAGTAGTAGCTTTGTTGTTCCTGCTGCTAGACATATATAGTTCCTGCTGCTAGTAGTAGCATTGTTGGTCCTGCTGTTAGACATGTATGGTTCCTGCTGGTAGCATTGTTCCTGCTGCTAGTAGTAGCATAGTTCCTCCGTTTTTTAATTTAGTTTTTTTTTACTCTCGTTTTTCGTTCCCGTTTTAGGTTTAAGTTATTTTGCTTTCGTTTTTAGGTTTTATTTAATCGTTTTTGTATATTTAATTGGTAGAAATAGAAAACCCATCATAACCTTGTCACATTCAAAACACCATCTCATCCGTATTCGTTTTCCATTCAAGCATCGTTGGGACATATTAGCCAGGAACACCCTATACTGCTTCCGGTTTCATTGGTCTCGCGTGATTTTGTCCCTTGTTGTGTATTTATACATGTTTGTATTTGTTTATACATTTGAGGGGTGAGTTCGTGCGGGTCAGGAATAATTACAACCAAGGCCAAATTTATCGACCACCGATTAATCAACCCCCGGTTCACCAAGCTCCACCTTACCAAGCTCCGGCTCCTCAAACACAAGGTGTGACAAAGACCGATTTTGAAAGCTACGTCAAGGCTAATGATGCGGTTATGAGAAACATGCAAGACCAAAACCAAAACTTGCAAAATCAAATGACCAATTTAACGGACATGCTTTCCAAATTCATGAATTCCAATACCGCCTCTACTTCAGGTTCGGGTACACTCCCTAGTAATACCATTACTAACCCGAAGGTAGATTTGAAGGGTATTACCACCCGAAGCGGTGTTGCTTATCAAGGACCCACGATTCCTACTACTTCTTCTCCTCCTAAAGTAGTGGAACGTGAAACCGAGGTGACAAAGGACACGGTGCTTCCTACTAATAACGGAAGTACCAAAGACGTCCAACCTCCGGTTGCCCAAGTTCAACCTCAAGTGCTAATTTTTGAACCCGTTAGTGCTCTGATGCCTAACTTGAAACCATCAATTCCATATCCTTCGAGACGTAATGATGAAAGGCGCCGTGAAAAAGCTAACGACCAAATTGAGAAATTCTACGAAATCTTTAAAGATTTGAGTTTCGAAATTAGCTTAACGGATGCTTTGATTCTTATGCCAAAATTTGCCTCGACTCTTAAAGCCTTAATTGGAAACAAAGAAAAATTAAGTGAAATGGCTAGAACTCCTTTAAATGAGCATTGCTCGGCGGTCATCCTCAACAAGTTACCCGAAAAACTTGGAGACCCCGGCAAATTTCTAATACCGTGTGATTTTCCCGGAATGGATGAGTGCTTAGCCTTGGCCGATCTTGGCGCTAGCATAAATCTCATGCCATTATCCGTGTGGAAAAAGCTTTCTCTTCCGGAGCTCACTCCTACTTGTATGACTCTTAAACTTGCAGACCGTTCGATTACCCAACCGATCGGTATCGCCGAAGATGTCTACCTAAAAGTAGGAAAGTTCAAATTCCCGGCCGACTTTGTAGTCGTAGACTTTGATGCCGATCCCCGAGTACCCCTAATTCTCGGGAGATCCTTCTTAAAGACCAGACGTGCTTTGATTGATGTTTACGAAGGTGAATTAACTCTTCGTGTTGGAAAAGAAGCCGTAACATTCAATCTTGACCAAACTTCGAGATACTCCTCTAATTACGATGATATGACGGCGAACCGAATCGACGTCATTGAAATGGCTTGTGAGGAGTATTCTCAAGAAGTTCTCGGTTTCTCCGATGTGATCGCAAGTGGCAATCCCACTCCTTATTATGACCCGATCGTTTCTACCTCTTCTCCGACTCTCACTCCCTTCGGGGATAGTGATTTTCTTCTCGAGGAAGTCGATGCTTTCCTCGCTCTTGAAGATGATCCAACTTCACCAGAAGTTGATGACTCTTACTATGACCCAGAGGGGGATATTCTTCTTCTTGAATCATTTCTCAATGATGATCCATCATTACCCCCTCCCACTCAAGGAAATTATTTGCCTGAAATTCGAAAAGAACTTAAAGTTTGTGAAGCTAAAACTGATAAATCTTCAATTGATGAACCTCCCGAAGTCGAACTCAAGGACTTACCTCCTCATCTCGAATACACATTTTTGGAAGGTGACAACAAGTTGCCCGTCATAATTGCTAAAGACTTGAGTGTCGAGGAAAAATCCGCTCTCATAAAGGTTTTGAAGTCACACAAGCGAGCCATCGCTTGGAAACTCTCCGACATCAAGGGTATGTACCAAATTTTTTTATACTCACAGGAATTCTTCATGGAAGTAGGACTACAATCTAGCAGTTAACAACAAAAGTAGGTGAATCCAAAAATCCACGATGTCATCAAAAAGGAGGTTGAAAAACTTCTTGACGCCGGATTAATTTACCCAATCTCGGATAGTCCTTGGGTAAGCCCCGTACATTGCGTACCGAAAAAAGGTGGCTTTACCGTTGTTGAAAATGATGAAAACGAGTTAATTCCTACTCGATTGGTTACGGGATGGCGTGTATGCATTGACTGAAAATGTGCTCGACCCAAAGGAGATAAATGAAAAGTTTCCTCTCGAAACACTTAATATGGTGACTTTTCGTGGTGACTCAAGTACCCCATGGTTTGCCGATTATGCAAATTACCACGCGGGGAATTTCGTTGTTAAAGGGATGTCGTCCCAGCAAAAGAATAAGTTTTTCAAGGATGTTAAACACTACTTTTGGGACGACCCCTATTTGTTCAAAATATGTGCGGATCAAGTGATCCGGCGGTGTGTTGCAGGCCAAGAAGCTGTTGACATCCTCACAGCTTGCCATAGTTGACCCACCGAGGGAAATTACGGTACCAACTACACCGCCAAATAGGTTTTTGACTCAGGATTTTATTGGCCAACGATTTACCGAGATGCCCATGACTTGGTCACCTGATGTGACACTTGTCAGCGTCAAGGAAAACTTTCGCAACATGATGAAATACCTCAAAATTCCATCTAAGTTTGCGAAATCTTTGACGTGTGGGGCATCGATTTCATGGGGCCATTCCCGTCTTCACGAGGGAACAAATATATACTCGTGGCGGTCGACTATTTGTCAAAATGGGTTGAAGCGAAAGCGCTCCCCACCAACGACGCCCGAGTTGTTTGCAAATTTCTTAAATCTCTCTTCGCCCGATTCGGTGCCCCTCGTGCTATCATAAGTGATCGCGGAACCCATTTTTGCAATGACCAGTTTGAAAAGGTCATGCTTAAATATGGAGTTACTCACCGTCTCTCCACCGCGTATCACCTACAAACAAGTGGGCAAGTTAAGGTATCCAATCGTCGCTTGAAACGAATTCTTGAAAGGACCATGGGCGAGAACCGTGCATCTTGGTCAGATAAACTAGATGATGCACTTTGGGCCTTCCGTACAACTTACAAAACACCCATCAGGTATACCCCATACAAGCTCGTGTACGGAAAGGCATGTCATCTACCGATCGAGCTCGAGCACAAAGCCTACTAGGCCTTGAAGCATGCAAACTTTGACCTTGAGACCGCGGGTGATCACCGTAAAGTTCAACTCAATGAACTAAATGAACTTCATGATCATGCCTATGAGAACTCTTTGATCTATAAAGAGAAAACAAAGAGGATCCATGACTCAAAGATCAAAAACCGCGTTTTCAACGTTGGTGATCAAGTCCTCCTCTTTAACTCTCGATTGAAGATGTTCTCGGGAAAGTTGAAATCCGGTTGGTCCGGACCATTCACCATTGCCCATGTCTTTCCATATGGCACCATTGAGTTATCTCAAAACTCCATGCCAAATTTCAAGGTGAACGATCATAGAATTAAGCACAACTTTGGAGGGGACGTACCAAAATTAGTTGTCTCGGATCTCCAAACCTTCCCTAAGGACAAATGAATTCGAGGATTAGGTCAAGCTTAGTAACCCTAAACAAGCGCTTCGTGGGAGGCACCCCATGCTTATCCTAGTTATATTATGTAGTAATGAATAAGTGTTTTCTGTTGTGAAGAGGTGTGCCTCTTTCCATTCTCGGTTGCTTATGTTTTTATGATTGTCCAGGATTGTCCTGGATTTTTGAAGCCTCTCGTGCTTGTGGTTTTGTCCTTCGATCACTCGAGCTTCAAATCCTTAGCTTCATTTGGGAAATTTAATATCCAAATCTTATCAACTAACGTTTATCTTTAAGCATACTTAATAAATGGCTTAGGATTTACATAAAGACCCTTCTTAAAAACATTAAGGACAATGTTTAATTCTAGTATGGGGGGATCTATCAATTTGATTGTGCCTGCAGTCGTTGTTTTTACGTAATCCTGTTTTTACCACCAAAATTTCAAAAAATTGAAAAATTTTAAAATTTTTCAAAAATAAAATAAGTGTTTTGTCACAATTTTGACTTTTTTGCTGGGTAGAATAAGAATAAATTTTGATTCGATCGAGCGTGTTGAGCTCTAGCTTGTTCCTTAACGTTTAGGCTAAGCGTTCGCGAAAATTCGCGAAGAACGAAAAATGATAGTGTTACGTATGAGTTGGATGCTAAACAAGGATTATTTGGAAATCTTAAAAGCTCATGTGTGTAATTTGTGGCCTTTTCTCCCATAAGCTCTTAACCAGACTAATAATACATGCTATTTTTGGAGATTTTATGTAGTTAATAGCAAAAATTTTAGTCTTAGTTCAAACTTATACTTGAATTTTTCAAAAAGAAGTCTTCTCTATATATAAAAATAAAAAAAATAACAAATAATAATTATAAACTGTGGGCTGATAAAAGTTTGTTGTATCTTGCCGGCTCACAACCGATGTTACAGCCTTCTAAAGAAAGCCCATATAAGAATAAAAATCCGAGACTGATAAAAGTTTGTTGCATCTTGCCGGCTCACAACCGATGTTGCAGCCTTCTAAAAGGTCGAGGGTTACAATTGCATCAATGTTATGTTTAATAATTAAGTGTAAATTAATAAATAGATCTCTTTTTGTTAAATTTAAATATGCTTTTGAACTTTGAGTATTTCATTTTAAGTTTTAAAACAAGCTGTATACGGGAAACCTAAGGTCTGTGAGTCCTGATACTAGTCTCTGTGGGATGTCAAAAGGCTGGTCACTTAGCCGCAATGTTGGGATGTGCCGAGATGAAAGTCACTACATGGGATGATCTCGCCTTCAAACTCATTATTCTCGGGTGGAACGTAAAGCATAGAATTTGGCAAAACGTTGATCCAAGGTTGAAATTCAAAATAGCACATACACCTAAGATATAACAATTGTCGGGAGTGAAAAGTTCACAAGTTGTAAATATGAGTAGTGTTAGCATCTTAACTGATATTTAACTGTGATTTCGTTTTAAGCTTGGTTTGGATAAGTGAAAAGTCGGGAATGATGAATTTATCCTTTTTGGGGCATTCTCGGATCGAAATGCATCCTGTTCTATGATCCCTAACGGTTATGAAAATAACGAAAGTCAAATAAGTTAGTTAGTTGCTTAAAAAGAAAAGTACAAAAAAATGAGAAAAAGGAAAAATACAAAAAAAATATATGTGTAGGAATAAGAGTATAAAAATGGTAAAA
>BQNB010081868.1:2386-29496 GCA_026074375.1 Tanacetum coccineum
TTTAATTTTTTTTTTCTGAATATCCTTATATAAACTTTAAATAAAAATTACACGAGTCGTTGTTATAAGTACAATCGCGTGTATTTATTTTCATATCACAGAAACCATGCTTACATTTGATATTTATATTACTGTTTATAATAATTTAGCCGTACTTAATATTCAAACCCGTCCACGCATGGGTTAAACTTATAAAATGGAATAACAATGGGTTCTTATTAAACGTATATAGTACAAAATAATTTTTTTTCGGATATTCTTACTTCAACTCATAGAGAGAAAAAACATGAGTTGTTCGTATATATACAATATCGTGTGTTATCCCACTAATTTAATCCATTACACAACACTAACCTTTACCAATAAGCTAGAAAATAAGAAGAAAACTTAGAGAGAGAAAGTAGAGAGAGAAACAAAGATGGAATGTTAGATTAGAGAGAGTTGGAAAGTTACAAGTGATAGAAAATGTAACCAACACCCTTCACCAAGTGTGGTGAAGGGATATTTATACCCATGCCTTCCTAGGTGGCGTATGGGCTTGTAACTTGGGCCGGGCTTGGCATAACTTGGGCTTTGAGCTCGAAACACGGACAATATTAGATTACAATCCAAGCCTGTTAAACCCGACTAGCCTATTACAATACAAGACCTAATTTGACTTTATAAGACCGATAACATTCTTGTTTGACTTAATATAATTAAGGCTAACAGATTTCTTTTCCTTTTATTCGTTTTTACGGGTATGATGTGTTGTAGTTAGGGGTGTGATTTGTGATTCAAGTTTTAAATTTATATTTTGCCGACTTAACTAAAAACAACACTTTAACGGGTAGTGTACCCAGTCGGTGGGAGTTTCGTGGTAAGTAGGGTGTCGATCACTAAGAGCAAGGAACACTTTCAATTTATTAATACTTTGTTTTTTATAATCTTAGTTAGTCTAATATATGCTAAACCTATGCTAAACCTATGTTAATCCTAAATCTAATGGATAAGAGAGGTTTTCAGCCTGAGAGACTGGCACAGGTTTTGTGGTGACTAAAACTAATTCATGACACTAAAACACATGCAAGCAAGTTAACAGAAGATAAAATAGCAGTCTAGCTAAATATAAGAAAACTGTATTAACCATTATTAATCCAATTATAACGTTGGTTTGTTTATTTAGTGAAATGATTACTTATCTCGAGGCAGCATATCATTCTTAAGACTTAGGCGTTACTTCTTCCTAAGACCTAGACACGTAGAATTCTGTCACAATTAAACGCATCCACATAAAGCATCCTTATTTGCTGATTATAATATATCTTAGGGATTAAAGCAATGGTAATCTTGTTTAACCCAAGCTTATAAAGACTTTACCCACTTACTGCTTAACGGCTCTTTATATACTAGTAGTCTACTGTACGAGTCTTTACCAATTAATTGAGAGCGTACTCATTGATACCAAGGTCACCTTATGGCTCAACTAAGCTCACAATCTAAGGGCAAAGATATGTCATTATTTGTGATCCTATGATTCTAGCTATATAAATTACAATATGGAGAGTTATCCCGGACTCTTAGCCTACGCCAAAACAACACCAAAGTTGTAGCGCATTAAATATGTAGGACTAGACCCAGTTAAATGATAGGTCGCATACTTAAGCACGTAAACAAGTATATTGATAAACATAAACAAGCAATTCAACGATAAATTAAGAAATCAAGATAAACAAACCAAACATTAAGATATTCATAATAATGGCTAATACCCAAAGGTATTATCCGTCAAACGTCATAATTAATACAAAAGTATTGATTTAGCCAAGGTAAACTAACCGAGTTAACGAATGATACCGAAAACTGAACGATTACAAGAGTATAAAAAATTATACGTTGTCTCCTATGGAATAAATCGCGTTGCTGGACCTTTTCTGCTCTTTTTCTCCTTTGAAAATCAACTTTTATGGTTTAGGTATCGATAATTTGATTGAACACACTTAAAACTCGTTTTTAAGTTTTCTATTTATAGGTTCTGGAGTCGGTTCGATACGACGTATCCAAAGTCTTGGATATGCCGTATTGGGGGTTTCTTGGAGTAGGGAACAAGATCCAATACGCCGTATCCAAAAGAAGGCAATACGCCATATTCAAGCTATATGGAAATAAAATATTCTGGAAGATATCAAACATGGTTGTCTTTGGTGAGTGCAAGCACAGATACGCTGTATTTTCCTTGATGGATACGACGTATTGGTCTTAAGAACAGTAATCTTCAAATATCTTCGTTTAAGCTCCAGAATGCGTGCCTTTTAGTTAATCTTCACCAAATACTCCTTAATTACTGCAATTCTCAAATACAAACGATTAAGTAACAATTTTTTGCAATAATTATACAAAATGGATTAATTACATGGGATAAATGATGCTATAAAATAGACATTTTTTGATGTCATCAAATATCCCCCACTTGAATCCTACTTGTCCTCAAGTAGCCTTTAGAAGTTTATAAAAATGTATCCCTAAGGATTTTTCCGTTTAAGCATTTATTTGATCTATTATAAGTATACAACCAAACACCTCATGAAATAAGAAGATGAAAACACTCAAATCATTCAACTAATCTATGTGGTAACATGTAACTAATTTGCTCAATTGCTCAGTGGTGACGAGTATTCTATCATAGTCTTGGCAAGGATACACATCTCCACTACTAGAGCTAAGGAGTAACAAGTTTATAAAGGTAAAATGGGTTTTTATTATAAGGCTTAGGGTTGATCATTCTACAATCTTTCACCAAAAGTACCACACCAACAAGGCAGCTGAAGCACACATACATGGCCGTAACGACAAAATAGACATGTGTGTTCGATCACATCCTCATTCGAGTTTAACCAAGGGTTAGGATGAAGAATGATATAGGGTAGGGATCTTCTAACTTTCACCAATAGTAATAAACCAACAAGGCAGTGAGAAAGCATGCATGCCGTGAAACGACAGATTAGACAATGCCTGCTCGTACCACACATCCTCATTCGTGTAAAACCCATGGCTAATGATTAGGAAAGGGAATTAAATTGTTGTTAAATAAAAATTACAAAACAAATAGACTAGGTCCAAGATATAAGTTGCTAGACACTTTTTCCTGACCGTTACCATGATAAAGACACAACTATTTACAGACGTCTTGATCATAGATCAAAAACAACAACCAAAGTTGGCGTTCCCGTAACGGTCAACTTCCCAATCATCCCATACTTTACATACTTTTACAAGACAAGTGGCGATATCTACCACTTTATACAATACTCTACATCATTGACTTATAAGACGTATCAACGAATAATCGATCCTTCATATAATTCCTTCGGTCTAAGCTTTTGCGAAACGATTATCTTCAAACTTTCCTTCTCTTTTTTTGTTGCGTTTTTTCTAATTTTTCGATTTTTTTGCTATACTATACTACGAAACTCGGTGTAATTTCACCATCTTCACGATCATAATAACTCCTATACTTCCTTCTGTAAATTCCTGAGAGCATCAATCTTTGACTGCCCAATAATTGCGTTGGTAGTAACAAAATACATGAGATTTGACTAACATAATACATTCCCATTTGCAATGTGCAAATTTCTTCCCAACCGTATCAAAGATAGAAAATTGACACAAGACTCGGGAACTACATACTTTACACTTTAAGCAACTAACAACTGATAAATGGGCATAATCTAACAGGGTAGGCTAAGGTGTAAAGGTGTAAC
Source organism: Tanacetum coccineum (assembly GCA_026074375.1). Classification (NCBI taxonomy): domain Eukaryota; kingdom Viridiplantae; phylum Streptophyta; class Magnoliopsida; order Asterales; family Asteraceae; genus Tanacetum; species Tanacetum coccineum. The sequence continues at coordinate 6,127 of BQNB010081868.1, forward strand.
GAAACAGATAGCTGATGTAATTCCTAAAGGATTGGCTTTATTGGTTTTTCTAGGGGTATCTTACTCTTAAGATGAGAGTAAATAAAGGGTTTATACGGGGATTTAACTAACCAGTGTAGTTAGTTAATACAACAACATATAAAGGCTTTTTGGGTGTTATCCTAGAAATTTACCAATTTAAAAAAGTTACTCTATCTAAATCCATAGTACTAATTATTGTGGTCTCGAATAGATATACCAAGCCAAGTTCTAAATTCTACAACATCACCGGCACACTCATATTTTTGTGGAATTTGGATAAACATTTAGAGACGGATAAGGTTAGATCCTCATAATATCTAATAACGGTTGTTGTATGCGGGTTATGTATCAACTAATTTCACAAAAGTATGCTTGAAAAAAAAAATTAATTTGAGCATAATTTAAGCATTTTAGTGTGAAAAATAGGACAAGTATCATTCTAATTCCCATCCCCCTACTTGAATTATACAACGTCCTTGTTGTATAGGTAAAACATTAAAAACGGGAATTAAAAGAATTAGAATGAGAAACTCCCCTGATGTTTTGCTCGGTAGATTCTCCAAGTTGAGTTTATGAGCAAGAATGTGTGTGCGAAAGCGGGTCTGAATCCTAGCACGAACATCACACACAAAATTCCAGAAAATAAGCAGTCCACCAAATCTTTTCGTTCAGAAGGTTCCTATGTTAAGCATAAGAAAACAAGTGCAATTCATTTCTCCGTGTATTCGCTGGTTAGACTCAAAATAAAATCCTAAAAACTGTACAGGAAGTCGGTACGCCGTATCCATACCCCAGGATACGCCGTATTGATACCTATGTCGAATACGCTGTATTCGTTTAACGAATACGCCGTATAGACTGTGCTAAAAATAAAGACTAGATAACGTCCAGAAGGTTAATACGTCGTATCCATGGGGTTTGGATACGCCGTATAGACAGTCTGGGAAGACAGACTCGATAAAAATTTAAAATTACATTTTGGGTTGTCTCCTGGCAAGCACTTTTGTTTACATAAAAGTCTTTAAGTTAGACTTGGCCAAATTAACCCTCATTCTTAAAAAACAATTTGGGGTCGAACGGATGATGACCAAATTGCACAATACAAATCTTAATTAGGAAAATGAATGACATCCCTTTGTTAAGATGATTCCAAGTCATGATATTAAAATTTAATTCCTTGATAAAAGTTTCAGTTTTGAAAATTTTATTAGATGTATCATGACTTGTTTCCAAAAGCTTATTTGACCTTTGTGCATAGGCACCATCATTTATTACATTACCCCCCGAAGATTGTATTATATCGATTTCATTATCATCATTGGTCTTTATCCGACCTTAGATCATCGGGATAAATTATGTTAAAAGGGAATAGATCAATAAAGTACACAACGTTTTGTTCCTCTTCATCACATTCAGACAATAATGGTTTCATTTTTCAAATCAAATTTATCAATGAGATGTAGGAATTTCAACAGCACACTTGAGGAATCTGATTTAGACGTTAGAGCATCATTGTAAACAATTGCTGGAAATTCATTCTCAAAATCTTTAAAGAAGTCTAAATCATCAAAATTACTGACAGTAGGCTCAGATGACAGAAACGAAGGCATATTGACTTTTTCATTATCATTTTTAGAATCCGTTTTCAAATCATTGACAAAAATTATTTTATAAGAAAACGAGTTTTTTGTCAAAAATTACCGTGTAATCTTCATCGTCGAATTCTTCAAACGATATTCTAAAGTTAATTTCATTGTCGTTAAGAGGACTTACGGTGGGTTCATACGAGAGTGCTTCTTCAGATGTTAACTTATCATTGAAGAATATAGCTGGGAATTCGGTTTCAACGGATCTGAGGTCGTGAACGTCTTAATCATACCATATCTTACCAGACGTAGTAGTTTCCCAGTTATACACTTAGCACGCCTTCTACGAGCTTTTCTCCTCCAAGCCGAATATAATATACTCTTACCAATAGTAATGTTGGGGTCGTCCATATATAACCTTATAAAATAGCTTAGGAAGGAAAAGTACAAATAGCTAATATGCCATATTCCGTAAACTTGAATTAGTTCGTTATTCATGATAGAGTCGAATACGCTGTATTGGTTTGAAAAAAAATTATACGCAGTATCCAAAAATTTAAATACGTGTATTGAGTATTCGTCTCAAAAAGTATCAATGAACTGTAATAATGCATAAAAACACACAAACACACAATATGCAAAATATACAATGCAGAAAATCAAAACACACACAAATATGCAAATTAATTTAAACTAAACTAAATCTAAACTAAAATACTAATAAAAACAAGAATTAAACAACTTCACTCCCCGGCAGCGGCGCCAAAAACTTGATGTGTCATTGTGCGTAGGTATTATTGTTATCAAGTTTTACTATTTATTTTATGCCAACTATACCCTAAAACAACACTTTAACGGGCAGTGTACCCAGTCAAGATGTAGCTTCGTTGAGTTAAGTATGGGGTTTCGATCACTAGAGCGTAGAACGTTAATAACCTAATCTATCAGTATTTTTATTATCTAAGTTAAACCTAAAACTAATGCAAGAAGGGGACTTTTCAGCCTAAGAGACTGGCACAGTTTGGGGTATCTAACCTAAGGTTTTGGTGACAATTAACATACACAAGGCGATAGACAGAAGATAAAGATGCTGTGAAGCCTAATGTAAGGGAAACATATTAACCATATTTATTCCAATTACAACGCAGGTTTGTTTATTTGTGCAATGATTACTTATCTCGTGGCGGCATATCATTCTTAAGACTTAGGCGTTACTTCTTCCTAAGACCTAGATACGAAGAATTCTGTCACAATTAAACGTATCCGCATAAAGCATCCTTTTTTACTGATTATAATCTATCTTAGGGATTAAAGTAATGGTGATCTTGTTAAACCCTAGCTCATAGAGACTTTACTAACTTACTTCTTATCGGTAATTTATATAAGTTGTAGATCACAATACATACTAAGCCAAGGGAATCAGAACTTATTTGTTAGATTCCTTTCCTAGTCACCTGCTAGCTAACTATATGTCACAAAAAACCAAAGGGCACTATCTGATAACTTATGTAAAGCTACATGTGTATATCCTTAACAACGGATTTAGCAGGACTTTATTTGTTGTTTTATTTATTCCCCCTATCTAAAATTACTATACAAAACTATCCGATACTAGATAAGCTACAGGCGATAGTCCTTACACATGGATTAAAACACATTTTAAAGCACAGAACGAGTATCATGTGATAAACAAAATCATTAACAACAGAATTAAGCAATTCAAGATAAAAAAAACCAAACATTAAAAATTACCATAACAATGGCTAATACCTGAAGGTAGTAGCCAACAACCATTGTGATGAATACAAACGTAATAATTGAATCAAACAAGGTAAACTAACCTTTATACAAATGATACCAAAGATCGAACGATTATCAAGAGTATATGAATCACAAGGGTTTCCCTATAGATTGAGCACGTGTATTACCTTCTTGCCTCTTCTTTTGCCTTCTGAAAATCTAACCTTGGTGGTTAAAGCACAACCTCCATGAACCAAAACTGAGTTTAGGGTCTTCTATTTATAGGGTCTGGAAACAGGTCGATACGCCGTATCGGGTGATGTAGGATACGGCGTATTGGGGATTTCTTTGAGTAAGGACCATGTTTGATATCTTTTAGAATCTTCTAGTGTTTAATAAACCTTGGATACGGCGTATAGAGGCTACTGGATACGGCATATTAGGTCTCTAATCCTTCGTGGTTATCTATGAAGTATAGGCACGGATACGCCGTATCTTCTTGAAGTGATAACGGCGTAAGATTTGGGTAAAACCAGTGGTTTTCTTTCTTGCTTGACCAAAGAATAATATACGGCCCATCATTGATGTGGATAACGGGGTATTCGTCACCAAAGAGTCAGGCAATGGTCTTTTAATTTCTTCAAAGTCTATGGATACGTCGTATAGGACTAAAAAATTAATGGTGTATGAGCTGTCAGATTCAGTGTAATTTCACGAACTCTTCATTTAAGCTCCAAAATGCGTGCCTTTTAGCTAATCTTCATAAAGTACTCCATAATTACTGCAATTCTCAAATACAAACTATTAGTAACAATTCTAACAATAATTAAAAAATGGTTAAATACATGGGATAAATGATGCATAAAGTAAATAAGTTTGTTATTTGATGTTCATCAAATATCCCCCCTACTTGAATTCTACATGTCCTCAATTAGCCTTAAAATTTTTATGAAAATGTATCCCTAAAGTTTTTTTGTTTAAGCATTCATATTGGATCTATTAACAAGGTACACAACCAAACACCACACGAAATAGGAAGATGAAAGCACTCGAATCACTCAACTAATCTATGTGGTAACATGTAACTAATTCGCTCAATTGCTAGGTCGTGACGAGTATTCTATCATAGGCTTGGCAAGGATATACATCTCCACCACTAGAGCTAAGGAGTAACAAGTTTATAAAGGTAAAATGGGTTTTTATTATAAGGCTTAGGGTTGACATTCACACATCTTCACCAAAAGTAACAACACTAACAAGCATTGAAAGCACACATACATGGCCATAACAACAGAATAGACATGTGTGTTCGATCACATCCTCATTCGAGTTTAACCAAGGGTTAGGATGAAGAATGATATAGGGTAGGGATCTTCTAACTTTCACCAATAGTAATAAACTAACAAGGCAGCTGAGACATGCATACATGGCCGTAACGACGGAATAGACATGCATGCTCGTACACATCCTCATTCGCGTAAAACCCATGGTTAATGATTAGGAAAAGGAATTAAATTCTTGTTAAACAAAAATTACAAAACAAATAGACTAGGTCCAAGATATAAGTTGCTAGACACTTTTTCCCTGACTGTTTACCATGATAAAGACACAACTATTTACAAACGTCTTGATCATAGATCAAAAACAAAAACCAAAGTTGGCGTTCCCGTAACGGTCAACTCCTAAATCATCCCATACTTTACATACTTTTACAAGACAAGTGGCGATATCTACCACATTATACAATAATCTACATCGTTAACTTATAAGACGTAGCAACGAATAATCGATCCTTCATATAATTCCTTCAGTCTAAGTTTTGCGAAACGATTATCTTCAAAATTTCCTTCTCTTTTTTGTTGCGTTTTTTCTAATTTTTTTTCAATTTTTTTTGCTATACGCTATACTACGAAACTCGGGATAATTTCACCATCTTCACGATCATAATAACTCTGGATAATTTCTTCGATAATTCTTCATTCTTCAGACGATACAATAAATGCGTTGGGAAGTGAGAATAACAATGAGTCTTGACTACTTCATACATTCCCATTCGCAATGTGCAAATTTCTTCCCAACCGTACCAAAGATAGAAAATTGACACAAGACTCGGGAAATACATACTTTACACTTTAAGCAGCTAGAAACTGATAAATGGACATAATCTAACATGGTAGGCTAAGGTGTAAAGGTGTAACGAAACAGATAGTTGGTGTAATTCCTAAAGTATTGGCTCTATTGGTTTTTCTAGGGGTATCTTACTCTTAAGATGAGAGTAAACAAAGGGTTTATACGGGGATTTAACTAACCAGTGTAGTTAGTTAATAAAACAACATATAAAGGCTTTTTGGATGTAATCCTAAAATTTTACCAATTTAAATAAGTTACTCCATCTAAATCCATAGTACTCATTATTGTGGTCTCGAATAGATATACCAAGCCAAGTTCTAAAGTCTACTACATCACCGACACACTCATATTTTATGGAATTTGGGTAAACATTTGGAAACGGATAAGGTTAAGTCCTCACAATATCTAACAAGGGTTATTGTGTACATGTTATGTATCAAGTAATTTCACAAAAGTATGCTTAAAATTTTTTAAATTTGAGCATAATTTAAGCATTTTAGTGTGAAAAGTAGGACAAGTAAACATTCTAAAGCATTTTTATCAAGTCTGTCTCCCAGACATAAATACGGCGTATGGTATGGAGCGGATACGCCGTATTTATGTCTGGGAGACAGACTTGATAAAAATAAATAACAATCTGGGTTGTCTCCTGGGAAGCACTTTTATTTATAGTGAAGTCTTTAAGTTAGACTTTTTCTTCAGATTCCACACGCTTGAAATCACTCTCTCTTCTTAATTCTGCTCTTGATTTGGATAGCGTGCTTGGTTTCGTAACATATTCACAAACTATGGTGTTGAACTTACTGCCAGACTTTGTTCTATCATTCATAAACAAGTCAAAACATCATATCATAATATACATACAGAAATATGGGAACCTGTTTAAAGTTAGATACATCACGATACGAATAATAAATGTACATATAGAAATAAAAAGATAAGGGATAGAGGGATCAACATAACGAAAGAACCAATGAGACGTACCAATATCCAAAGAAGCAGATCCGAACAACCAATATTCATCAAGACGCCGAATAGAAAAGTTAGATCATCCATACCGACATGGTACGAACAAGGAATGCTAAAATGAGGGTTATATATCCGAGATAATAATCGAGCAGACGAACAAACTCAATAATCGTAATAATAGTAATAACAGGTATCCGGGGTATCCGCAAGCGATAGATAGAAGGGAAACTTACTAACTTCATAACTATTCATAATACAACCGCACATAATGCAACATCTTACATTACATTTAACAAGCAAACACCGATCAATGCAATCATGGTTACAAGTCTACGTGTGTGATGCCTTTATAATTATGTTGGCCACCCATAATTATAAGTGCATCCTTTCACACGTGTACTTATTTCAAACACTACACATCTCAATGATAACACACATATATGAACATATACCACATTGCACATTTTAAACGACTCCAATATAACACAGAAACGATGCTACATCCAAGCAATATTTATTTATATAAAGATAAAATCAAAAATGACAGAAAGAAAACGAAGGTCTTGAACCGCCCAAAAAATACATAATATCCGAAAGAAATTATCAATAGCAACTTGTCGAGGTAAAATACGGGATAAACTTATGTTGGGCCTCGCTTGGGTTTGACTTTGCTTTCGCAAGAGTCACCTAACTCCGCGGGTCCAGGCCTACTACGAGCATCCGACAAGAGTTCTGAGTCGGCCTCTTCCTGCGACTCCTCTAACTACCCTTCCACCTTCGGTTCCTCGAGAGGCTCCTCCTCAATTGACTCGTCTTCTAGATCTTCTGATATTGAGTAGCCCGTAGGTCGAGATAAAACTTAAAGAAAAGAAAGAAAATGAAAAGTATATGAACTATAGCACACACATATCCTATTATGTAACTATATGAAGGACTCCTAGGTTGTAGTCTAGGTTTAACCACCTACTTCTCTATAACCTGAGGCTCTGATATCAATCTGTCACACCCCGCCAAGACGAAAACACAAGGCGTAACGTCATGGGTATCATCACAACACAATGGTGTCAACAATAGAGAAACTACAATGCATTAGACAAAGCTAAAATGAACACAAAGTGTCATGATAATACCAAACACAAGAAAAGGAGTCTTGTATTGAGGTAAAAGAGTCACTCCAATACAAAGACAAAATGAAATAATCCAAAACCTAAAATAATCATATAATCAATTCAAAACAAATACGAAAAGAAAACAAGGGAAATTCTGCATGCAAGCCTACGGTCTCACTAGCCAATCATCCTAGCTTTACTTTCCTCATGATGCTCACCTAAAAATGATACTTAAAATGTCAACAATGATGTTGGTGAGAGTCATAGGTTTTAGACACGCAATAATGATTTTACTGTGATTATCAAAACAAAGGAGGACAATAATGAACTATCATGAACTTATGCTAGCATGCAACCAAAATCAAATCAACATATACACAACTTAATCTCGTATTCAGGCTTAGAATAGCTGGCACTAAAAGAAACCAAGCTCGCCACGAATGCATCACACAACATATCATATTTTATAGGCGTACGCATCCGATCCAATAACCAACACTGAATAGGCGTACTCATCCGATCCCAAATCAATATCACAAATCTCACTGAGTAGGCGTACTCATCTAATCCCAATCAATACGAACATGTAACACATAGTCATATAATAGTCATGTAATGCCCATACGCAATTTAAAACACATAATCACAACAATGAAACATTTCAAAATATTTGCATCATTTCCATCATAAGAAAAAAACAACAGAAAAATAGGACTATGAAACACACCTGATGCACAACTACTTCATAAATTCCTTGCAATCAACTAAACACAAATAAAACCCATGTTACAAGCGATTAGGCTAAATGCCCAAGACGATATAACAATCAATTGATGGACTACTAAGTTAATATTATGATTATAAACCATTTACCATACTTTCTATATCTCAGTTATACTCTAAATACCTTTAACTATCCATTCTAGTTTTCCAGTTTTTCGGCAGAATTTTGTAGTCACTTAATGACCACAAATAAAATACTAAATCATCAAATTGACTTTTCCCCTTTCATTCCCTACCTTTCCAATGGGTTATGAACTACTTTGATTTTTTAGAAAAAATAATATTAATCCTAACTATTTTATAAAAATTCAACATCACAAAGTACTCAAATTCGGATCTGAACGCACACCAAAAAGTTTGATTTTTCAAAAAATACCTAGACAATGAGTAAGGACTTGTGCTTTGAGATTGAGTTAATAGACACATAAAATATGACCTCTGATTTTTGGCTAACCTCAATTCAACTTTTAAGTAGGCGGTTTTTACTCTTGAATATCATATTTTAATATGGAGCCCGAATTTACAAAATTGTTTTGACCAACTTTTCTTGGTAAAACTTATTATTGATAACTTACCTACTCCTAAACTTTCGGCGCCAGACTTTTTGAAAACTAGACTCTCTGAAATTCAATTTAGGCATAAGATTCAACCCAAAACTCATTTTTATCATTGATATATCATTCTATCGTACACCCTCTGAACCCAAAATTTCTTATGCCAAACCCTATACTTTTTAATCTATCTGATCTAACCTAAAACCAATTACACTCACATGCTCTAATCTCTAATCCTGAGCTCTCCCGTATAGTTTTATATCATTAATTTACATAAAATTTATGAACCCTAATTATTCCATCAATTAAAGTTACTAATTATAAAAAGATTAAACAAAAACTTAATTAAGATCATACCTAAACCTTTACTCGATACCACACGAATCACAACCTTGGTTCTTGATAAAAAAAAATTTCTTTCTTGAGGTAATCGGCCGAAAAAAAAGAGAGGAGAGAAAAGTGTTTTAGGGTTTTCCTTGGTTTTATATTTATTCTATCTAGAATCCTAATTGTAATCAAATTTTGTTTCCTTTTTTTTCTTTTTGTATAACCGGCTGATTTTCTTATATTTTATAAAAATCCTTTATTAATTTTGCAAACCTTTTAAGTAAAAACTAGTTTTAAACTTACTATTTATAAATTTCATTTTATAAATTATATTTTTAAATTAGAATTACTAAACATTAATTAATTTAAATACTAGACTTAAATCATTCCCAAAAAAATATACCTTATATACTCTTAAAGCTCATATATCAATTATTTACCAAATTACACAATAACGCATAAAATCATGTTATTATTTCCATTGTCCCAAAAATGTGAATGAAATAAAATAGCTACCAAAACCACAACTCAATCACTAATATATGAACACGCATCAAAGATTGATATCAAATACTCATATAATATCACATAAGCACACAGTTATAACACATAATAATACTTTAGTCAACTCTAACGGTTTGAAAAACCTGCTCAAGTCTCAGTTGTCACAGTATCCCCTCCTGTAGGAAATTTCATCCTAAAATTTAACTAGTAGATTCAACAGCACGGTCAACAAAAAATCGCGGATATTTAGCTTTCATATGGTCCTCACGTTCCCACGTGAACTCAGGGCCACGCTTTGAATTCCAACGAACCTTAACAATTGGAATCTTACTACGTTTCAAACTCTTAACCTCACAATCCATAATTTCTATGGTTTCCTCAACAAAACGAAGGGTTTTATCAATCTTAATCTCATCTAGTGGAACATGCATATTTGAATCCGCCAAACACTTCTTCAAATTCGACACGTGAAATGTGTCGTGCATGCTACTCAATTCCTCAAGCAATCTTAATCGATAAGCTACAGGCCCGATCTTTTTAAGAATTTCAAATGGTCCTACAAACCTTGGTGCCAACTTACCTTTCTTTCCAAAATGTATCACGCCTTTCCAAGGTGACACCTTTAGTAACACTTGATCCTCAACTTCAACCTCTAGTGGCTTGCGCCTATTATCAGCATAGCTCTTTTAACGATCTCTCGCAGCTTTGAGCTTTTCCTTTATCAAGACTACCTTATCAGTCGTCTCTTGCACTAATTCCGGTCTAATCAATCTACTTTCACCAATTTCAGCCTATAGAACGGGCGACCTACACTTCCTTCCATACAGTGCTTCAAACGGAGCACATCGAATACTTGAATGATAACTATTATTATAAGAAAATTCTGCTAACGGTAGGTGAACATCCCAACTGCCACCAAAGTCGATCACACGTGCTCTTAACATATCTTCCAATGTCTGAATTGTACGCTCGCTTTGTCTATCCGTCTGAGGATGATAAGCCGTACTCATATCCAATCGCGTCCCTAAAGCTTTCTATAATGTTTACCAGAAACGTGATGTAAACCGTCCATCTCTATCCGAAAGAATTGACACAGACACTCCATGTCGTGCGATGATCTCATCGATGTACAACCTTGCCAACTTCTCCATACTGTAATCCTCACGTGTCGCTAGAAAATGAGCTGAATTGGTCAGTCTGTCGACTACTACCCATATAGTATCATGCCCACTCTTCGTCCTAGGTAACTTCGCAATAAAATTCATAGTGATATTATCCCATTTCCACTCGGGTATTTCTGGTTGTTGCAATAAACCCGAAGGCCTTTGATGTTTTGGCATTCACCTTTAAACAAGTCAAATGATTGCTAACATAGGTAGCAATATCCTTCTTCATACATGGCCACCATACATATCTCTAAGGTCATAGTACGTCTTATCCACTCCTGGATGTACCAAGTACCTCAATGCATGAGCCTCGTCCATAATTAATGTCCTTACATCACCTATTAATGGAACCCATATAAAATACATACCTCCATATTCCTTCCTTTCCATTAGTTAGTCCAGGCCATGCAACATTTCTGCTGTCGCGTTCTCTACCTTGGACGCCTCACCTGGAGCAGCCAATATCTTGTCCTTAACACTTGACTAATAGTCATGGAAATTGCGCGTACTCGTCTTAGTTTTACTCTCTCCTTTCTACTTAATGCATCAGCCACTACATTTGCCCTTTTCGGATGCTAACGAATCTCACTATCGAAATCACTAAATAATTTAATCCATCTTCGTTGGCGCATATTTAAATCCTTCTGATCGAATATGTGTTGAAGACACTTATGATCCGAATAGATGACACTCTTCGTTCCATACAAGTAATGCCTCCAAGTCTTATGATAAAACACTACTGCTCCCAATTCTAGGTCGTGTATTGTATAATTTTTCTCATGGATCTTCAATTGTCCTGATGCATAGGCGATTACCTTGCCTCTTTGCATAAGTACACAACCTAATCCTTGATTTGACGCGTCGTAGTAAACTATAAAGTCTTCTGGTCCATCAAGAAATGACAATATTGGTGCTTTACACAAATTGTCCTCCAAAGTCTGAAAGCTTCTTCTTGTTCCCTGCCCCACTCATACTTTCGACTCTTCTGCATCATTGAAGTAAAGGGTTTAGCGATCTTAGAAAAATTCGCGATGAAACGTCGATAATAACCTGCCAATCCTAAGAACGATCATATCTCAGATGGCGTCTTAGGTACTTTTTAATTCTTCATTGCTCCTATCTTACTAGAGTCCACGTGAACATCATTGCTGTTAACCATGTGTCCGAGAAAACGCACTTCTTATAGCCAGAATTCATACTTGGAAAACTTGGCAAACAACTTCTCCTTCTTCAGCAGCTCCAACACCAACTTCGAGTAGATCAAGATATCATCGATAAACACAATGAAAAACTTGTCTATATACAGCTTGCACACCCAGTTCATCAAGTCCATGAAAACTGCTGGTGCATTGGTTAACCTAAAAGGCATACCGTAAACTCAAAGTGTCCATATCGCGTCCTAAATGCAGTGTTTGGAATATCTTCTTCATGCACTCTTAACTGATGATAACTAGATCGAAGATCTATTGTTGGGATTCTTGATTTGATGAGACAAAGTGAATAAAAGAATGAAACAAAAGGACTTAAACGCAAAGCTGAAATTCTTCAAAAGATGGAAGATTTTGAATATTCTAGAAGATCTCCTTATTCAGATAGAAGATTTAGAAGATAAAGCTTCAAGTTTAAAAGATTTATTTGTTTTCTAATTCTTATCTTTTATAAACCTGGACTCCTTATGTTATAAAAGGAGGCCCCAGGCGTGTAGTTTTTAGTGTGCACAAAAAATGTAGTCGACTAAAGGTGTATGTGTGTAGGCGTGAGTCTCATTGTAGACGCCTAGTATTAACCCCAAGATCAATGTGTCATTGATCCTGTTATAGATTAGTTGTAACCGTTCTACACTGATCACGTAGAATTGGGGCTTGGAGTGTATGATAAAGAAGAAAAACCTTGTTGAATAACTTTGTTCATTATGCTATTTTTGTTATGCATATTCTTTATGTTCATTGTTATTATTATCCTAGATATAAAGATCTAAACAATCTGAGCTATAAACGATCCAAGAACTATCATGTGTTTTAGTTCTAACAGGTGGTATTAGAGCCACGGGGCTCTCGATCTAGGATCAACAAGATGTTTTTGATGTCGAATTTATGAAGAAAAGTCCAAAGGTATCGTATTTTTCTATTTTGGTTTTCATTGGTGTAATTAGGGCTATTGGAAACCCCAATTTAATAAAAACAACAATTGTAGGGTACGTGTAAACGACATCATAGAAGAGCAACAAGTTTTTCTTGGTTTGATATCAAGGTTTTACTACACTCCAGTCGATGTATATGAAGTCCTAAGTTAGGGCTTATTCCTTGTCGTGGTACAAACCACATTTGAATGACGATCTAAAATATTTTTTTACTAGTTTTGGTGAGTCGATCTTTTGATCGGTGATGAACCCTAGTAGGAATGATTGAGCTTAACACTGATTCATGATTGTTTCCAAGAAGGTGTAGAAGTAGCAGGTTTATTTTATGATTATCTTTGGTTAGTACTGCTTCAATCGCAACAAGGATTATTGATGATTATGTTTTCGGCAAGAAATCTTGTAAGTGGTTTGTGAATCCTTTAAACCTACAAAGTGTGTTTAAGGATATCAGGTTCGAATTCCAAAAAGTAACAAGGTTTTTTTGTTACCAATCGTTGTTGGACGAGAAGATTTATGGTTAAGTACTGCTAGCCTTGTGGTTTTTGACGTGGACCAAAAGAAAAGAATGGGATATTTAATCCCATGCAACATTCGGTCCTAGGTATTACATCAGACGCCACAAAAAGAAAAGAATTATTCCAAAGGTTTTATTCACATAGCAGCAGTACAAACGTCTTGATGATGCAGATTAGTGACAGTTTACTGACACTATAAAGTGTCACAAACAGAATGGGAGGAAGGAGAATGCAAATTAGTGACAGATTAGTGACAGATAAAGTGTCGCTAAAAGCTATAGGAGGAAGGAGAATGCAGATTAGTGACGGATTAGTGACAGTTTTATGACAGATAAAGTGTTGCTAAACATGAGAGGAATGAGTAAGTTAGTACTGTTTGTTAAATTTTTAGTATTGCTTCCTTTAAAAGTTAATACTGCTTCGTGATTGGGACAATAGTACATAATTAGTATTGTCAATGAAACTTACTACTGCCAGGGATGTTTCATGTGTTTGTATTGCTAGCTTTAAAAGAGTTACTACTATTAGCTTTATGCAATAACGGATAACACACATACTTTGGATCTTGGACAAAACATAAACACAAGTTTGTTTGTTTTTGGTGTTTACTGTTTGGATTTTGGTTTTGGTTTACATATTTTTAACAGATTTAAAGGCTCGTATTTATTGGTATAATTGGTTACGAAGATGATTAATTATCACCTATTTGAAGTTGAAGTGGAATTACTCGGGTACGTGTTTTATCATATCTTTTAGCAGGAGATAACTTGTTCGTGCTTAGAAACGATGTGACGAAGACTTGACAAATCTAGCAAAGGTGTGTGATCTACAAACTTATGGTGCTCAATGCTCACATTTGCTATCACTTTGGTTATGTGTCTCATAGAAGATGAGGATTTTTGTCAAGAGATTGCGATCTACTTATATTTCACAGATTTATTTATAAGTTTGACGTCACGTGGATAGTACAAGATATAAGACACAAGTTTGGGTTATTCTACTTCAGCATCAAGTTCGTTATACTTAGTTTTCTTCATCAGTAATCATTACATAGAGCCTACAGAATTGAAGATTCAAGAAATGGTTAACATATGGGTTTCAGGGGAAGCTTATTGTTAAAATGTTTAACCATTTACATGCATCATCGAGGTGAAGGTTTTTACTACTGCTAGTCATTATTACTACTGCTAGTGTGAGTTTCTACTACTCAAGTTCATTTTTCTTATTGTGCTTAATGGTGGGTAATTTGAGGAGTTACAAACAAGCTCATGGTAGGTGACTTGCAAGATTCTATATGAATCAAGCTTGTGATAACTGGATATCAATTTTGGTCCAGTACATGAATTGACGACTTAATCAGAAAGATAGTAACTATCTGATTCACTCTTACCGTGTTGTCTGCTTTGCAGACGTTCCGGTAATTGAGATCTACAGCATGTGAAGTCTAATACTATCTGTGTGTAAAAGATCCTAACGGCTTTGAGCTGGAAACTCTGTCAAGGAGATTCTTTAAATCTACTTTATCACATGTATAGTATTTATACTATGTAACGGGAAACCGGAGGTTAATGCAACGAACTCAAGATGAATGATAAAGCCATACTTAAGCTTTAAAAGATAAGACGACGGTATTGCAGCCTCATTCCAGCGAAGTCGGATTCATAAACCACATGCTCATGGTGTTAGGGGGGTGATACGCAGAAGAGTCGAGATCGGCGGGGGTGGGGGGAGCGGGCAGCGGGGGGCGAGGAGGTGCGGCGCGTCGACACGGTGGTGGGGGGGTGTAATATGGGTTCAGAGAACTGGGGGGTGGGGCCGCCTCCAGTCAAGAGCCTCAAAGAGTCAAATAAGAGATCTCTTTTGTGGGAGATTGTTAGACTTATAATCATATGTCAAACAAGAATGTAACAAGTATGAGCATGTTGGTCAAGAGCACAAGTTGATCAAGGAAGTCAAATCAAAATGATTCAAGTCAAGGAGATGATGCAAGATAACGATCTCAAGAATTCAAGGCCAAAAGATAAAGGCTCAAAGTTAAGATCACAAAGCATGGATGAACAAAGCCATTACAAACAAGACAAGACCATAACAAGGAAAAGCATAAACGTCAAACGTCATATCTTTAATGTCATTGGTGGTACATAGGATTTTGAAGAAAGAGACTTCAACATTGGGGGAGAATGTTAGCCTTAATTAAATTAAGTCAAACAAGAATGTTATCGGTCTTAGAAAGTCAAACTAGGTCTTGTATTGTAATAGGCTAGTCGGGTTCAACGGGCTTGGATTGTAATCTAATATTTTCCGTGTTTCGGGCTCAAAGCCCAAGTTAAACCAAGCCCGGCCCGTTTAGAAAGCCCAAGTGCCAAGATAGCAAGGCATGGGTATAAATATCCCTTCACCACACTTGGTGAAGGGTGTTGGTTACATTTCTATCACTTGTAATTCACCACTTCTCTCTAATCTAATATTCCTTTTTTGTTTCTCTCTCTACTTTCTCTCTCTAAGTTTTCTTCTTATTTTCTAGCTTATTGGTAAAGATTAGTGTTGTGTAATGGATTAAATTAGTGGGATAAACTACAATGCATTAATCAAAGCTAAAATGGACACAAAGTGTCATAACAATACCAAACACAAGAAAAAGGAGTCTTGTATTGAGGTAAAAGAGTTACTACAATACAAAGACATAATGAAAAAAATCCAAAACCTAAAACAATCATAGAATCAATTCAAACAAACAAGAAATGAAAACTAGGGAAACTCCGCATGCAAGCCTACGGTCTCACTAGCCAATCTTCCTAACTTTACTTTCCTCATGAGGTTCACCTGAAAATGATGCTTTAAACGTCAACAATAATGTTAGTGAGAGTCATAGGTTTTAGACACGCAATAACACTCGCTTTTACTGTAATTATCAAAACAAAGAAAGACAATATTGAACTATCATGAACTTATGCTAGCATGCAACCAAAATCAAATAAACATATCCACAAACATAATTTCCCATTCAGGCTTAGAATAGCTAGCACTATAAGCAACCAAGCTCACCCATAATGTATCACACAACATATCACATTGGGTAGGCGTACCCATACAATCTCACTTAGTAGACGTACTCATTCGATCCCAAAAAACACATGTAACACATAGTCATATAATAGTCATGTAATGTCCATACGTAAATTTAAAACACATAATCACAGCGATAAGACATTTCAAAACATATTTTGCATCATTTCCATCCCAATAAAAACATAAAAATAGGATTATGAAACTCACCTGATGCACAGCTACTTCACAAAATCCTTGCAATCAACTAAACACAAATAAAACCCATGTTACAAGCGATTAAGCTAAATGCCCAAGACGATGTAACAATCAATTGATGGACTACTAAGTTTATATTATGATTATAAACCCTTTACCATACTTCCCATATCTCACTTATACTTTAAATACCTTTAATCATTTATTCTTGTTTTCTAGATTTTTAGCAGAATTTTATAGTCACTTTATGACCACAAAATCATCAAATTGACTTTTCCTCTTTCATTCCCTACCTTCCCAATGGGTTATGAACTACTGTGATTTTTTAGAAAAAATAATATTGAGCCTAACTATTTTATAAAAATTCAACATCACAAAGTACTCAAATTCGGATCTGAACGCACACCAAAAAGTGTGATTTTTCTAAAAATACTTAGACAATGAATTAAGACTTTTGCTTTGAGCTGGAGTTAATAGAAGCATAAAATATGACCTCTAATTTTTGGCAAACCTTAATTCAAATTTTAAGTAGGGGTTTTACTCCCTGAAATCAGACCCGAATTTACTGTTTTGACAACTTTTCTTGCAAAAATTATTTGACAAACTTCCCGACCTCAAAACCTTTCGGGGCTGGACGTTTTGAAAACTAGACTCTCTGAACTTCAATTTAGGCATAAGATTCATCCCAAAACTCATTTTTATCATTGAGATATCGTTCAATCAACACGACCCAAAATTCTGCCAAACCCTAACTTTTAATTTAACGCGATCTAACCTAAACCGTTTACACCCACATACTCTAAATCTATTCCCGAACACTCTCATATAGTTTTATATCATTAATTTACAAAATATTTATGAACCCTAATTATTCCACCAATTAAAGTTACTAATTATAAAGAGATTAAACAAAACTTAATTGAAAACATACCTAAACCTTTACTTGATTACACTTGAATCACCACCTTGGTTCTTGATTAAAAAAATATTTTTTTAACTATTATTAAATGCATATTTACCCCCTTATTTTCTTATTTTTTTTATAATTTTAAGGTTTTCTTGGTTTTATATTTATACTTCTTAGAATCCTAATTGTAATTAAATTTTGTTTCTTTTTTTTCCTTTTTGTATAACCGGCCAATTAACACCCCTTTATATATATATATATATATATATATATTATAAACTACATATTTACCCTCTTATTTTCTTATTTTTATAAAACCTTTTATTAATTCTGCAAACCTTTTAAGTAAAACTAGTTTTAAACTTACTATTTATAAATTTCATTTATAATACTTCTTAAATTAGAATTACTAAAGCTTAATTTATTTAAATACTAGACTTAAATCATTCCTAAAAAATATACCTTATATACTCTTAACGCTCATAAATCAATTATTTACCAAATTACACAATAACGCGTAAAATCATGCTATTATTTTCATTGTCATAAAAATGTGAACGAAATGAAATAGCTACCAAAACCACAACTCAATCACTAATAGATGAACATGCATCACGGATTGATATCAAATACTCATATAAGATCACATAAGCACACAATTATAACACATAATAATACTTTAGTCAACTCTAACGTTTTGACTAACTTCTCCCCCAAAGGTCTCAGTTGTCTCAGACGAGATCCCGATCCATACAGCAACTCAGATCCCATTGTCAGTGATCTTCCTCGCACTCTCAGTCCAATATAAACCAAAACTAGCAGTCTGCATCTCCTTAGTTGTGTGTAATCCTAAGGCTAAAATAAACTCTCTCCAGCTCATACGCCTCCTAACTCCTCCTAACTCCTCCTAACTGAAACTGTAAAGCTCTAGCTGTGTCCAAATCAAGTACTGCCTCTCCAAACCTAAACGTACTGAAGAACTCCAAAATAAGCTTCTGCACCAACGGACCCCTAATATCAAATAGCCTCCTCTAGGCTCCATTAAATCCTATTACCACCCTCACATAAAAATCCAAATCCTCCAAAAATCGAACAAATTGAACACCCAAACCCTGTGCACCTCCCTCCTGTATATCCTAGCTAATCTCGTCTCGAAATCTACTATATCAGCATCTGTGTACTGTAATCCCTCGTACCTAAGGTACTGGTGTCTCTGATCTCATGGTGGAAGTGCCATATCTGTAAAATCAACGAGATTAGCACAAAGTTTATAAATTTTTTAACATTTTGTTCTGAGGGTGGATACGCCGTATTCATAAATGGATACGCTGCATGACGATCTGTCTAGTCAATACGCCGTATAGATAGAAATCCATATTGCCTATAGGAATGAAAATGCATGATCTTTTTCAGATCAATACGCCTTATTCATTTTACTAAATACGCCGTATTGAGGTTTTAAGATTGGGTACAATTGAGTCAATACGCCATTTCCATTATACAATACTACTAGTTACATCTCATTCAAAGGGGTAAGGGGACCTAAACCTATGGTTCTACAGCATAACACCTAATTCTCATCAATCAAACCCTAACCCTAAATCTATTCAAAAATCAAAAATCAAAAGGGCAAAGGGGTAGAGCTTATTACCATATGATTATAGAAGAGTTAAACATGAGACAACGACGGTGGTTAGAGTTGTTGAGCGACTACGATTGTGAGATTCGATATCATCCAGGGAAGGCGAACATGGTGGCTGATACTCTATAAGTCAAAGCTAGAACCTTGTGCTGACGGAACGTTATGTTTGAACAATCAAAGTTGGATTCCGCGTTTTGGAGATTTGAGAGCTTTAATTATGCATGAATCCCATAAGTCAAAGTATTCCATCCATCCTGGATTAGACAAGATGTACCAAGACCTTAAGAAGATGTATTGGTGGCCTAACATAAAAGCAGAAATTGCCACCTATGTCAGTAAGTGTTTAACATGTGCCAAGGTTAAGATAGAGTATCAGAAACCGTCTGGTTTGTTGGTTCAACCAGAGATCCCACAATGGAAATTTGAGAATATAACAATAGACTTTGTGACTAAATTGCCAAAGACGACAACTAGTCAAGATACGATTTGGGTAATCGTTAATCGTCTCACTAAGTCTGCACATTTCTTGCCTATGCGAGAGGATGACACGTTAGAGAAGTTGACGAGACAATACTTAAAGGAAGTAGTTTCAAAGCATAGAGTGCCAGTTTCGATCATTTCTGATCGTGATGGGAAATTTACTTCACATTTTTGGAAGTCTCTAAATAAATCCTTAGGTACTCGATTCGATATGAGCACCGCTTACCACCCAGAGATATGACGATGGTCAGAGGGTTGGGGTGGGGGGGGTTGGGGGGGGGAGAGGACCTTTAGCACGTTGAAGTGAGCATGTACGTGCCTGTGAACTCGACTTTGGAAAAGGTTGGAATAAGACAACTACCAATGGTAGATTTTCGTATAACAACAGTTACCATACCAGCATTAAGGCTGCTCCATTTGAGGTGTTGTATGGGCGCAAGTGTTGATCACCTATCTACAGGGCTGAAGTTGGAGATAGTCAGCTCACTGGCCCAGAGAGCATCCACGAGACGACCGAGAAAATAGTTCAAATCAAGAGTCGTATCCAAGCCGCCCGTGATCGTCAAAAGAGCTATGTCAACGTAAGACAAAAACCTCTTGAGTTTCAAGTAGGAGATAAGGTCATGTTGAAAGTATCGCCATGGAAGGGAGTGATACGTTTTGGCAAACGGGGAAAGCTAAACCCTCGTTATATTGGACCTTTTAAGATCATTGCCAAAGTAGGAACCGTCGCCTATCGTCTTGAAATCCCAGAGAGGTTGAGTAGAGTTCATAGTACGTTTCATGTCTCGAAATTAAAGAAATGCATGGCTGATGAACCGCTTGCTATACCATTGGATGAGATCCAAGTTGACGACAAACTACACTTAGTCGAAGAACCTGTCGAAATCATGGACCGTGAGGTCAAGCGTCTAAAGCAAAGTCGTATTCCAATCGTTAAGGTACGCTGGAACTACAGGAGAGGACTTGAGTTCACCTGGGAGCGTGAAGACCAAATGCAAAAGAAGTACCCGCATCTTTTCTCGAATTCTGCACCAGTGGCAGATACCACGTCATAAGCTTTGGGGACAAATCTCTTCTAAGGGTGAAAGAATGTGACACCCCGAGAATTTCTATCTAATAAGTTAGCCGTTTCCGTTTAGCAATTTGAATTTTTGAAGTTTCGTTTAGTATTTATGTGAAACCGGGAAGTATTTTCGCTTTTATCTGAGAATTATCTCCGGGAGCGAACCGGGATGCCTAACGTTGTAGTATTTTGGAAATAGCTACGTTTTTACATTTTATGGCAATATTTAAAATTTCATAATTTTTGGAGATACCGTTATTCGTTTCGTTACTTGCGTTAATTGTGGTTTACTTATAACATGAGTTTTTGCATGCAAGACTTGGAAATTAAATCAATTGGGAAGCACTAGCAAAATAAAATGAATAAAATTAGTTGGTCCCCCCTCCCCTTGTCTTGTTCGGCATAAACAAACACCCTTATCACCCTTGATGAGTAAGTTTGAATTCAAAATCAATAAGACAAGCATTAATCACATGATTTGTTATAACTTGAATTTGATTGGAGGATCAAATTGGTCCCCTCCCCCTTCTTGTCTCTTGTATATGAAACACACACACACATATTTAGTGTGTGAAGTAAACTTGTATTATTTAACCCAGTATACTTCCATTATCTCATTCATAACACACACATACTAAAAATTTGGTTTTATCTCTTCTTCTTGCCTTCTTTTGTTCGAACCACCCAAGACACACACACATTCATAATTTTTCATCTTTGATAAAAAAAACACTTGAAGATTCATTGAAGGTTTGATCATTTGTATCATCTGGGTATTAATTAAACAACATTTGGGTTGTTCTAATCTCATTCTTCCTTCTAAAAACCTTCCAACTTTGTAAGTCTTCAAATTTTTAAATAACTTGTACTTTCATAATTCTCATGATGCATACATGCTAGTTGTACAACTTATTTTGTGAAAAATAAGATTTTAAAACTACATAAACCCTAAAAGGGTGTACTTATGGTTCGAAATATATGTAAAGAAATATAAGGAAATCTTAGTTTTGTGATCGTGGTTATTTTCATGTAATAATATTTGTACTTTTGAGCTTATTATATTCGGCTTATATTTGTGAGCTTATTTGAAAGCTTATTTGATTATTTTGAGCTTATTAGGGCTTATATATGGTTCGGCCAAACTAGAAAAGAAAGAAGAAATTTTTGTTTAGCTTATTTTGATTTGACTTATATTTTAATAGCTTATTTTCTAGCTTATTTGGAAAGGACAAACGATAAACTTATTCGGCTTAATAAATAAGCTCGAATATACTTTATTAGGGCTCATAGCCGCGTCCCACATACAAGACCTAACACCATGAGCTTATTATTAAGCTTATGTGATTCAGCTTATTATACTTGGCTTATTGTGAGCTTATTGATAACTTATTTTTAGGTCACATGTTTATTGCTTAATGTTTTGCTTATCGGATTAAATAGATAAGTAAAACTACATTTTCGGACTTAACGGGCCAAGGCCCAACATAAATACAAAACACCAAGGCGTAAAGCTACGATGTAGCTTATTGGATAACTTCGCGAATAGCTTATTTAATAGTATACGATTTAGATGCGTTATGTTTAATTATTTTTAAACGTTGGACTTTGCAAATAATAATGGATTTGATGATGTATAATTTGTAAGTATGAAAAGTGGATTGAAAGTGGTTTGAAAATGGTTTTAAATAAAGTCTAAGACTTTGGAAAAACGTGTAAACACGAACGGGGCATGCCGAAATTTTTATAAATTACTATACTTAGTAAATACTTAAAAACGGTAAAATGAGATACGAGAATTTAAATTAAGTGACGAACAATGAAATACATATAATTTCTACCCATTTACTTACGGAAACATTTTATTACTACATAATCACAAATGTTAATTTTTAGATATATATTAACAAAAGTACACTAGTATCCACCTATGCATTTTCCGTAAATTGTTTTATACTTAGGGTGAGAAACATTGCTTGTTTTTAAAACTGGACACAAGTACTATACGTGAGATTTCCCTATTTATGTGTTGCATAGCGAGTGAATAAATAGATCTATTGGGAGTAATTATCCCTATCCGGGTGAGTAGCGCCCACTAGTTCGAGTTGTCCAAGGACTAATGGATATATGTCATGTCGAATCTAGTTAGGTGGTCTTTGGTCGGACACCTGGAAGGGCAAGCAATCATTTGGCATGTTATATGCTACGTTCAAAATTTGCTTCGGTGTCATGAGCTTAGTGCAACGTAAATACCTCTTTATGTAAAGTTGTATCTGTTATAACTGTCGCATACATTTTGAAATCTTGTGGTCCACTATAACAACATTTAAACTAAATATATGAATTCACCAACTTTATGTTGACGTTTTAAGCATGTTTTTCTCAGGTGCTTAGCATGGATGTCGTTGCTTGACTTATGTGCTAAAGTCTATTTTCCCGAACCGGTTTACCAAAAATTTATCTATGTCTT
>BQNB010081869.1:0-29496 GCA_026074375.1 Tanacetum coccineum
GAGATATATTAAGTATTCCAATTACTACAGTTGCTTCAGAGTCTACTTTTAGCATAGGTGGTCGGATTATAAGCAAATATCAAAGTTCCTTGTGTTCAACAAGTACTGAAGCATTGTTGTGTACTCGTGATTGGCTATTTGGTCTAAAAGGTATATACTTTTTTCATTCTATTTTCAATTTTTCATGCATTGATATATTAATATGTTAATAATAAATCGTATAAATTTGTGTAGATGAAGATGAAATTGATGAACAATAACTAATATTGGATAATAAAAAGTTGATTCAACCCTCTAGTAAGCTAAGTTTGCTCTTTATGTGATTAATTATATAGTCTTTAGCTGGTTTGAACAACTTATTAGCTGATTGTGTTTTGATTCAACTGATATGCACTTGATAACAGCCTTGTCATAAGCCTTAACTAAAAAGATTAGCCTTGCCATAAGCCCTCCGAGTTTAATCTTTAAGCTAGTTAACTGTTTTGTTGTTTATTGTTTGGTAAATTGATTTAGTATGTAGTTTAATCGAAGGATTTGACTACTTGTTTACGTCTAACATGTTCGGATAGTGGCTAAGTGAAGATAACTTTGTGGGCGTTTAGTTGTGCCATTTCGTAGTTGTAAATCTATATCATAGAACTTAATCTCATGGCTTTATGTATCTTTGTGACGTAAGCTCTGTGCAACTAGTTGTAATTAAGCTCATGTAGTTTTTAGTTTTGGGAACATATTGCACTCCTAGCAAATAAGTTGAACGAACTTGCTAAAAACTGTGAAAGGACGTATGATGCGAAGAACAAATACAGTCTGATTTAGTTTTGAATTATGTTATCTGTTGCATATCCCTATACTACGGCCAATTGTTTTTGGCTCAGATGTAGACACTGTGCTCAATTGGCTTGTGTGCCCACACAAGTAGTATCTGCTAGCAATCTGAATCATGTGTTGTGCTAGAAACTGTCATTTTTTTTCTCCCAGCAACTGTTCACTCATGTCATCATTATAGTGATACAGATTGTTGTTTCTCTATTTTGTAGAATAATCTTTTATGGCTTTTACTTTGTTTTCATTTGGTAAGTGATGTCTTAGGAAATAACTTAGGAAATAACCTTTTTACATATTATTTTATGTATCAGTACACTAACATAGTTTACCCTTGTCATTGTGACAACCATTCTGACACTATCTTCTCAGGAATGTCACTTACATAGGTGCTTAATAATAAAAAGCATTCATGTATCTGTAGCGAGAAGTCTTACTGATCAAACATCACACATTAATAGAAGATGATAACAGCCTTGTCATAAGCCCTAACTAATAAGATTAGCCTTGCCATAAGCCCTCTGAGTTTAATCTTTAAGCTAGTTAGCTGGTGCAACCATAGCGTCAATTCAGATCAGATTGCTTCTTTTGGCTCCATCATGATGTTCCTGGTGGTTTGATGTCCTTGTTTATGGTGTTCTGCCGTGTGTTTTGGGTTTGATGTCCTGGTTTATGATGTTCTATGTAATTCTAGTTAAAATATAAGTTAAGTTCTAAATGTGCGTCTGCTGCGTGACTCTGAATTTTTTTTCTACCGTGTGTTATGGGTTTTAGTATTTATGTCGATGCTATCAGTTTTGCGTATTAAATATTTTTTGAACTCTTATGCAGGTGATCATTGGTGGTGGTGGCAGCAGCAGCTGCTCAGGCACGTGCAGCTAAGGAGAAATATTTTATGATAATGTTTAAGTGTTTAACCAAAAGCTTGAACTCTTTTTGTGATCTTCTTTCAGTAGTAGATTGGGTTAAACGGATGTTATGCTGAGCATAGATTACAATTTCTAAAGTGGGCTGGTTTTACGTCTTATTTTTATATGTTTCTGTGGAAGTTTGTTACGTTTGAAAAACGGCCACGATGGTTTTTATTTAGATCGAGTGAGATTAGTACAGCGCTAGTTAAGGAGTGTTCTATGTTTTTTCCGTACGATGTTTCAGTATTGAATGTATTGTACAACTATTAGTTGTGTTATGACAATATTGATTGGTTTTGATTTTGTGACAGTTTCGATTTTTTGACCCGTGTTACTTTGTAGATTCTTCTCTTTCATATATAAATACTTGTTTCCGTTCAGATAAATAATGTTGAATAGTATTTGTCTAAGTTTATAGGAATGTCATGATTAAAATGAGAAGTCATTAAAAAACTCAACCTCTTCTTAAAAAAACCATCTAAACCCAAACTCATTTAGACCCCAACCCATCTAGACCCATGGCCCGACCCGACCCGACCATTTAGCCAGCTCTAACCACATTCACAAACTGTACCTTCCAAATATCAAACTAGTATGAAAACTTCCTTATTCCTTTTCTCCATTTTCATTAATAATGGCTTCGCTATGTTTCTTATTCTTTCATCCTCACGATTATCAATCCTTACCTCACTTGTGCTTGTACTATTGACTCTTGTGTATGTACCTTACTTAGCAGAACTGATTATAACCAAAACCGATACCGGAATACTACTTCGGTATCGTATTCGGTAGCATGAAACGGCCCAAAAAGATTGGGTAGAGTCAAAACTGGTAAGATTTGGTACCGCTGGTTTCATATAACTTCATCACTATCACGGACCCATCAAAATGAATACCACTACCAACCACAGACAATCCTAATAGGCTGCTGTGCTGCAACTTCTAATCATACATAATCGACATTATTTTAAGTTTTTAACATTTTCATTTGCAACAGTGATACTATGTTCGAAGGAAAACTATCTATCTACGAGACAAAACTAAATAAATCAACCGTTATCTATACTATTATATAAAGCATTTATTTATAATGTGGACCCATTAAAAATTAAGATAAAGAGGTGACCATCAATCTTATTTTTGAGAATCACATCAAAAAGTGACATGTGTACTTTTTGATTAAAAAATCACCTTTATTTTCAAATTGAAATATCTTTTTATCAATTTAATTTTATTATGATCTACTTTCATCATATTTTTTAAAATTTTGTGTTCTTTAATTCAACATACATTTTGTTATATTTTATAATTTTTTTATTTTTTACATTTTTAGTTGGTTTATTTTATGTTGATTTATACTTTTTACAACTTTAACCTTAATTAAATATAAACTTGATACGTTAAAACTATATACTTTCGGAGAGTGTGTTATCTCTTTACATGCGAGAATGATGATGTTAATATGGTGTTGCGGGAAAGCTACGGGAAACCCAAACGAACACATACATTTAAAGTGTTGTGAAACGAAATTACTAAGCGGGTAGGAAATTGCGTAAAGAGTTGAGTTAGTAAATTTTCTATTACCGCCGCTATGCGCGGGTAACCAACTAATATATGTAAGATGGAGAAGTTTTCTTCAGCATTGTGAATTTGTGATAGTTCCAAGCCATTTGTATCAAAACGGGTTGGACCGTATTGCTGATGAGTAATCGTAAAAATAATAGCTACAACTAAAATTAGTCAAAGATAGCTGTTGAACATGTTAGCATATATTCATGTGCTTATAATGTCCTATATTGTATTTATTTCAAACAAAATAACAAACTATTTGTAATCATACTTAATACATCATTATAAAACAGATACACAAAAAAATTGTTGGGAACCAGATCTAATCTGTTTTGACCCACACAAGAAATTACTTGTTCTGACCTGAAGCCATTTTGGCATGTTAAACAATCCACCCATTTTACCACCTCTAAACACACATCAGTTCGAAAAGAGCCAAAGGTCAAGTTTGAGCTTTTTTTTGTGGGTCTGGTAATTTTGGAGCTTCTACTAATGATGCATAAAGCACAATGATGGTACAAAAGGCAAACACTTTGTTACTTATTTACAAAACAAGAACTTACCCGTAAACAACACCAAAATCCTCACTGATTCCGGCATCTTGGATTAGCTTTTGGGTAAAATCTGAAAGCCTTGCAACTTCGATTTTCAGTTCAGCAAAAGACTGAGCTTCAGAAACATGCACCTCAATTTCAGGTATGTTTCGGGATGAAATATCAAGATCATAATCAGCATCCAGAACTAAATTAGTTGTACGTAAAAGCTCTCTGCTCATCTCCGTGATTTTCTCGAGAGCACTTGTTGCAGCTTCAACTTCAAGCTGAGCAGCTTCTAACTGAAGTTTCTCAATCGCCAATTCGCCAATGCTCTTCTCACCAATTCTTTCTTGTGCCCGTGCATAAAGCTTCCTCAAATCCTCAGCATCTTCAGTCAATTCTTGCTTCATTTCCATCATCTCCTTCTCTCTTTCATCTAGTTTTTCTAAGACCATCTTCAGCTCGTTCTCTTTTATCGTTATAGCTCTTTGTGATTGCAAAACTTCCATTTCCCGTAACCTCAATGTTTCCCTAACCACATCTAGTTCGGTCTCGAGCTGTTTCTCTTTGGAAGAAGCGTTGTCTTCATATCCCATAGAATTAATGACTATATTTGTAAGCTCAACAATACGTTCTACAGCAGTTGTTGCTTCAGAATACTTTAAATTTGTCTCGTTTAAATCATGTTGCATCTTCTCAATATGTTCCTCTTTCTCTTTCAGTATCGTTGTGGTTTCAGTAAGATTGTTATCCTTCTTGCTCAGAAGTGTTTTCAGATTCAAGATTTCTTGATTCACTTCATCTAATGTTCCGCGTGCTTGAGATAGTTCGGCTTCCTTTTCTTTTAGAGAAACCTTGAGAAACGCTTGCTCAGATTTCAAATGTTGAATCTCTAATTTTGCTTCCACAAGTTCAAACTCTTTGGACTCGAGAACATTTTGCATTGACTCGTATTCTGACTCTCTACGGTCTAATTCATCTCTAAGAACTGACATTTCTTCAGTTGCTCGTTGCACAGAAAGTTTTTCATCATTCAACTGCTTTTCTAACTCCTTAATTAGGTCTTTCTCCATTAATAAATCCCGTTCAAGCTCTTGGTTTTTAGCCTCTGCAAGTCTGAGCTTAACTTTTTCACTTTTGACTTCAATTTCTGCATCTCCAAGGCCTTTCATGTATGAACTTAAGCTTTCCCGATGTTGTTCAAGTTCTAGAAGCTCTGTTTCTAAAACCTTCTGTTGATCTTCCATTTTTTGCCTCGAAAAAGTCAATGATTTCTGAGACGAAACCAACTCGGACCTCACATCAGCAAGTAGTCTTCTGACTCTCGTAAATTCTTCCAAAGATTCATTAACTTCAACTGTGCGTTTAGATGCTTCATCTGCTAATATTTTCATTTCTTCCTGCGCCACAAGCCAATCTCTTGTCTGCTTCTCCAAATTCGCTTCAACAACTTTTAGTTTCTCCTCTTCATATTCAAGAAGTGTCATCGAAATTTGTAGTTCTTCATCCTTGTCTTCAATAGTTTTCCTCAGTTCTTGAATCTCGAGTGTTTGCTTATTCAGAATTTCGTTCGTCTCAACCAAAAGCTTTGACTTTGACCTAAGTTCACATTCGGCACTTGCAGCTTCCTCTGTCTTTATCCGCAATTCATGGACCATGCTATTAATTTCATTTTCTTTCAATAAAAGTGCTGATTGGGCTGCGCTTATCTCCATGTCTCGTTTTTCAAGTTGAAGTTTTAGATCTTTAATTTCTTGAGATTGAGAAGCCAAATCAAGATTCGCTTGTTTTAGCTCGTTTTCAAGTTTCTCCTGCTTTGAAAAAGTAGATTTTATATCTTCTTCCCGCTTACTCAACTGCTCTTTTGCTTGGTTTAAATCACGGTACTCTGACGATATTTTATTCTCTGCAGCTTCTAAATCATATTCTTTCTGTCTTAAGACAGATAGGGCAGTTTGAAGATCTGATTCCAGTCTTCCAAGATTGAGTTCCATCTCAATATCTTCAGGTAGATAGGAATCTTTACCAATCTTTTCTTCGAGTTTTTGTGTCTGGGCAAACAGTCTCTCGAGAAGAATCCTAGCGGGTTCTATTGCCTCGTCACCATTGATGCTTGATTCTTTGTTGTTCATGACTGATTTAATGATCCATGCAGATTGACCCTTCCTTTTGTAGCTGAATGATCTCCAGTTAAACCTATCACATCTGACAAAGCAAAACTGCAAGAAAACAATTCACCAGAGTTTAGATGATTGAAACATGCACCATATAAAACATATTAGCTATTTAAGGATCTTCAATGAACATGAACCAGCAACCCATATATAGAAAAATAAAGGTTAAATTTAGCTTTTCTACATCCAAGTTTTATAAGGAGGTGCTAGGTACCTAAGTGGACAAATGAATACTTCTTTCTAGTCCATCTATACAACTCAACTGTAGCCAATCCCGTCTTCCACGAGGTATGGAGAAGGTGAGATGTGAACAGTCTTACCACTACCCAAAGGTAGAGAGGCTATGGAGACCTCCGGACTTTTTGCATGGAGTGAGGATCGAACCCTCGCCTCTGTCTCCAAAGGAGATGGGTTTTTCCAACTAGTCCATCTATACATGCCCCAAAATTACACACATAACTTGCCGGTATGATTTTACCTCTATAGCTCACACCATTTTTTCGAGGTGTATCTTTCTATGCTAAGTAATGTTAGTTTTTAAACAAATTGTGGAAAATGGGTAAGGGATTAGTTCATGAGAATTTCCACCATAATTACTACTGAGTCAAGCCTGTATGTCATCAGAATGTTCACCTTAACTTATTAACATGATTGAACATCCAAACATAGTTAATAGTTTCTCAAAAGGACTAGATAACCATAGGGTCTAAATTTATTAGTTATAACTTACCCAAAAACTACAACCCCGAAAATGTATGTAGTATCTATAACTTATAGTGGTATATTTGTCAATCATTTTTTTACCTAATCTAACTGACCCAACTTAGTACGTAGGTAATAACTCCATAGTTAATAGAAACTACATGAGGAACATACTTAATACGAGCATTAGAACAGTAATATGACACCTAGCTTCCAATAATTGGGTTGCAGTTCATCTTCACAACCAGTAAAAATCAGTATGTATAACCCTTCAAGACATATATCAACTGTCCTGAATATCATGTCTACGGTCTCTACTATACGGAGGCTCATCATAAGCCTTAAAAGATCAAAGGCTTCAAGTACTCGTTAGAACTGAATGCGGACAGACCACTAGAGACTAGACTAGCAACACAAAAACTAAATTTTGCTACATCAATACTGAGGTTGATCAAATTTTTTTTTAGAAAAATTATACAATCAATATCTCCACTATTGACTATCATAACCACCACCAAATGGCCTAGTGGTAAGGCACCTAACCTCATGACAAGAGGTCGAGGGTCGAAACCTCACTATGTACACATTTGGGGGTGGCCATGGAAATGGTCGGAAACGGTCATGGAGATAACTTAGTTACGCCAAGTACATCCAATTTTTTAGCGTACCGAAGAAGCACATGTTCATATTAGCTAGTAGCATTTTTGGGATTGCTTTCTCTCGAAGCATAAAAAATACCGGTTATTAGCATCTTTAGAAAATTCTTACAAGCAAAATACCCTTAGCTAGACGACCTAATCAATTCAATTTAACAAACCAAATAAAAATATACATATTAGTAAATGAATTAGAAGCTTGCTAGCATTCAGTAACATTTAACAAATCATTATAACAGCAACAATTTTTTTTTTCTTTTTCTTTTACTAAAAAATGAAATGTTTTATAACTTCATCAAAATAGGATTTACATAGAGCTGGATAACGAGCAACAAGCTGCGGCGCTAGCCCTTTAATGTTTTAGCTTAAATAAAGGGTAAAGCATAAAAAGAAAAAGAATAAGCACCTTAGAAGAGGCGTAGAAATTGGACTGCAGAGAAGGTGAAAACGCCGACATTCTTCAATTACTTCCCAACAACACATTCGCCCCCCACTTTATATTCTTTTATTAACTCAAATTCAGTCGACAAAAAGGCGTATGTTTGCAGGTGGGGCTACAGTTTGCTAAAATGCACTAAGTTGAAGGGAGAAGAAACGGCGTATTTTATCTGTGTGTCAAGTACGCTAATTAAATAAAGTGAATGAATTTGTCCTACCCTGCCTGCGTGTATCAGTGAATTGCCTTCCAACGTTTATCTGCTGCTGACTCATATTCATAAGCTAAGGATAAACTTAATTTGTAAATTATACCCTTGTATTTTGTATGTCGTTTCAAATTTGGTACTTTCGGGTTATTAAACAACTATGTGGCCCTTGTAAGCTACTTGTATTACATGGTATGTTCGTGCAATGGGTTAGGGTTGGGGCTGAGGTTGGAGGTTATATTATAAACCAAAAGTCGAAGCTTGTATTTTTATAAAGTTGTTTGGCGAGTTATTTGGAGCTGAAGTTTATTAATGTAAAATCGTATAAAAATACATCAAATTAAATTCATATATATATTTTTAGCTTTTGCGTGATAATACATTATATTTTGAAAGATATTAAAGTAATTTGACTAGTTATAAGCCTTCATAAGCCATTTTTCTATGGGCTTAGGCTTATAGAGGCGCAGGGCATATAAAAGCTTCCATACACACGTGCAACAAACAAAGCTCGTCTTATAAGCTTGGTTATTATATAATTCAAGCTCTTATAAACCTCAATTAACCCGTTATCAAACATAGCCATAGAACATCTATTTTCATAAGTTAATAACCATGGTAGTATAGTCACGTGGGCGTACCGACAAGATTTTTGTTAACCGCATTATGGGTTTGGGTTTTCTAAAACAAACCGTGTCTAAAATATCTGTGTTTTAGATTTTTTTCTATTTTGATGAAATGAACCTGGTATATTTTAGTCTAGATTTGTCACTGTATAGTCGTTAGGTGGACTGAATACTTTAAAAGAGACTTATAATCATGCCTTGTTGAGTGAATATTTTGAAATGGTTAAAAAAAAGTCAAAAATGATTATAAAAATATCAGTTAGACCACATACCTGATATTTCTTCAGTTTTATTAAAGTGTTGTCATTAGTTATCCACTTATACGTTACACAATGTATAAAATAGGTGATATTTGGCTAGCGGGAAAGTGGGATGCTATAAAATGTCAAAATTAATCTAATTAATGTTTTTGAAAAGTCATGACAAAATATTTCAAATTCTAATATCTACGATTGTTGTTAGTTTACTATTTATATGACCATGTCACATGTGTAACATAAAATTCTTATTACCCGACACAACAATACAGAATGAGTTTTGTCAAACACTTAATCTCAATTGTATATCATGACAATATCGAATTTGTTTTCACCACTAAGTAGTTCATTTTTGTTAAGTCCTTCTGATACTTATTTTGCCAGGTCATTGATGACCGTCAAATCACTCACAAATAACACAATAACAATGTATGCAACTTTTAACTCAATTTTGAAGGAAATGGGGTTCTTCTACATGTTCAGAGAAAGACTTTCTTCATGGCATAGCTGAGTTATTCAATCATAAGAGAGTCACAGGTAGACAAAAACTCTAGCTCTTTGTTTATTCTATATGTTCCAACTCTAGTTTAGCTTGGATTTTCACATGTGTCGGCATCGGATTTTACCACCTTGTCGCAAAACATAATTCTTGAAGCCGTTTCCATATATCTTCCTTTCAGAATTGAAGCCACTGAAAAAGACTCCAATCATTTTTAACGTACAAACGTAACCGATCTTCGCAAGGCAGAGGAGTGTCATCGAGAAATCTAGCCAAAGGAGTTAAGTGCATCTCTTCAATCTACAACTTCTCGCTTTTCTTCGAAATGAGTTATCTAAACTTGACGAATTCAATTTTGAACTAACAGTTAGATTTTATTCAACTCAAGAGCGAACATACGTGGGGAAGGCTCTTTGTTGACACTGCCTTCATACCAAAATTGTCGAGCACAGAACCGCGTATTCTACTATTCCCAGCTTCAATCGGATGTATCTGCAACATTAATACCCCGGGACCTTTGTGTAACACCCTTACTTTCGTGATACATCGATGTCCAACACAGGTTCGAACTCCACAGGAAAACATCCTTGTTTCAAATTCCACTTCCTCCCATAATAGCCTTAATCATATCAGTCCAATAAGGAACATTATATGAGAATAGGAACCGCCAAACCACTTGAGCATGTGACCTTATTAAGGGCACCAGATGGATACCCCTAAACCCCCTTTATCCTTCAGAGTTGGACCTTGTTCCACTTTACCCAAGAAGCTTTGTTACTCTTCGGATCCTGGCCATTAAAGAACCGACTACGAATAGATTCAAGAGATTTAAGAATACTCGAGGGAACCTTAAAAATGGACATATGGAAGATTGACATAGATCCTAACACGGACTTAAGAAGAGTGAGTCTGCCTCCGATTGAAAGGAGTTTCATCTTCCATCTAGAAAGACGAGATAACACCTTGTCCACCACTTCTTTCCAAGCTTGCTTCCTTGACATATTTCCCCCAACTTTCGTACCCAAATAAGTGAATGGAGTCTTAAGGACAAGACACCCAAGTTTAGAAGCCGCGTTTTTAACCATCCCATCTTCAACGTTAACACCCATATCTTCTCTTACAATGTTTTAATACGAAGACCAGAAGACCAGAAAAAAAACAATCCCAAAAACTCGATATAACGAATCGATTTCGAGCTCACTCATTTGGAAGAAGATTGCCATCATCCACATAAATCAAATGGTGACCAAGTTCACATGGAATTAATTTTGATCCCCGTAAACAAACTGCATGCTTGCCACACGTTTAAAAGACATATGCAAGATCTCATAATAAGAATGAATAAAAAAAGATAAAAGATCACCTTGTTTGAGACCTCTAAAAATTTAAAATTCCTCTCGTAGGACTACCGTTGACAAGATGGACCCCCAGGTTGATCTAAGACAACTGTGAATTCCAAGTCCTCCATCTTTCACGAAAAACTCAAATTTATTTAAAAACATCAATTACGTAAATACAGCGGAGGAGAATCAAAAGATTCTCGAAATCAACTTTGAATAATAAAAGCGTGTTTTTCCTTCCTACGACCACCATTTGAAGAACCTCATAAGAATAAATGGACCGTCTAGGATTTTTGTCTGTCACACAAAAGCTGATTGACACCCTCATTGACAAGAATCACCAAGCACACCAACTAATCGGTTCGCCAAGTTTTTAGCATTAATCTTGTCATCAAGCTCCCGATCTATCTTATAGCGGACGAAAATCCTTAAAACATGTTAGGCATCAAGGATTTTAGGAATCAAAGCAATAAAGTTCGAGTTACATCATTCGGTATTTCACCAGTACTTCGAAGAAATAGTCATCACAATCGAACTCGTCCTTCTCAATCTCAGCCAAGGATGACGGTATAAGCTTAATGAAAAACCATCGGACCGGAGACTTATCAACGCCGCATCCCACGCACAGGCCCTTTTAAACCTCCTCTTTAGAAATCCTGCGTTACCATATCTCTTTCTGTCATATCGATAGGACAGACAGGAAATGGGGTATCAATTACACGCTCGATCCTCATGTGGTTTATCGAAAACTACCCACAAAATTTGTTCAAAGAATTCACGTTTCTCTGAAACGGTCATGACCCACGTCCATTCACCTTAATACCCGTATCTATTAGATGATGTAGCTCTATTGTTTAGCATACCATGAAAAAACTTCACATTTTCATCTCCCGTCGATTGCCCATTTAGTCTTGGCTTTCTGACAATTTCCGAAGCTGAATATTATTTACCTGATGAATCTTGTTGAGAATCTTTGCGTACGTTTATGGACCACCTCATTCGAGCAATCTCCCTTATCAATAACCTCATCACAAGACCGCAACTCCTCTTTAAGGAAATAGATCTCACCTCGCGAATTCGACCTATGAATAGAGAGCCAGCTCCGAATACGGTCTTTAAGAAATTTAAGTTTACCCATGAAGTTTCGGATGGCATTTTTCTTGTTAACAGGAGCCACGTTCCAAGAATCCCTAACCAACTTGTCAAAACCATCAACTTCCAGCCAGTAACGATAGAATCGAAAAGGAATAGGACCGTAATCATACCTGACTTCACGTAATAAAATAGGACGATGGTCTGAAATAAACCGCTCCAAGGTAATAGCAGTGATATTAGGACACATGCTCAACAAATTTTCGGAAACAAAAAATCGATCCAATTTACTCATTTTAGAAGCAGATTTGAGACACCAGGTATAAGCACTTCCTCCTAAAGGGACTTCATCAAGACCCGCGTTGTATATGAATGAATTGAAAATCTCAGCGTCGTGAGCATTAAAATTCGAACCATATCTGTCCGATTTATATCTCACCTCATTAAAGTCGCCCATCATAACAAGTTTACCAACCCATTGATTCGACACATGAGCCAAATAATCCCATAACATACGCTTTTCTTTAGCCTCTTGAGGCGCATATACAACCACTATCATAAGATCAATCCCTGATTTCAACCACACACCTCGAACAATGACAAAATAGTCCGATCTCGTAAAGCTACTCCTCCGAAAAGAATTAGGATCCCAAATGCACAAGATCCCTCCCGAGTTACCAACGGAATCACTATGCACATAATCAAAATTAGAATTACCCCAGCAAGACCTCACACTACTTAGATCAATAGACCCCATCTTAGTTTCTTGAAGACCCACAAAATTCACTTTATTTTTAACACACAACTCCTTTACCCAATCTTTTTTGGCCTTTTGGGCGAGGCCTTGAACGTTCAAAGACATAAAATTCATCGATTAACCCCAAATTCTCCTTGGGATTCAATGATCTCAGTGATATCCTTGATGCACCCATCCATGTTATAACCCATAGTTTGGCCCACCTTCACAACTTCCTCCATAAGATTTAAAATAGAACCCCCCGTTCGCGGCAGAACAGAGTACTTAGAGTGACCCGAACGCTTTGATTCTGAATTTTTGTTTACCGACTCAGAATTATCCTTACCATCTTCAAGGTTAACAAACGAATTGTCATCTCTCTCATTTTCTCCGTAGTCCTTCATGTCAAGATTAACAGTATTATCTTCATTCAAACCCTCCTCCGGAGTGAAACCCGGCGGATGAGACAAACTATGATCTTCTTCAGTAACCTTTCGTGCCAATTCAGTTACACAATGCATTAAATAGGTGATATTTGGCTAGCGGGAAAGTGGGATTCTATAAAATCACAAAATTAATCTAAACGAATCAATCTACGATTGTTGTTAGTTTACTATTTATATGACCATGTCACATGTGTAACATAAAATTCTTATTACCCGACACAACAATACAGAATGAGTTTTGTCAAACACTTAACCTCAATTGTATATCATGACAATATCGAATTTGTTTTCACCACTAAATAGTTCATTTTTGTTAAGTCCTTATGATACTTATTTTGCTAGGTCATTGATGACCGTCAAATCACTCACAAATAACACAATAACAATGTATGCAACTTTTAACTCAATTTTGAAGGAAATGGGGTTCTTCTACATGTTCAGAGAAAGACTTTCTTCATGGCATAGCTCAGTTATTCAATCATAAGAGAGTCACAGGTAGACAAAAACTCTAGCTCTTTGTTTATTCTATATGTTCCAACTCTAGTTTAGCTTGAGCTTTGGCTATTTTTTCAAACACTACCTATGAATCAAACCAATTTGTAACCATTTTATTGTACTAGTCGGATACCCGCACATAGCGGCGGCGATAAAAATTGCTAACCCAACTCGCTCTGCAATTTCTTACCCACTTAAAGAATTCGTTTGTTTGGGTTTTCGTAGCTTTTCCCGCAATATCATATTAACATCATTCTCGCTTGTATAAAGACTCACACACTCTTACCTATTAAACATTGTCTCCAAAAGTATATATCTTTTACAAATCAAGTTTGTATTCAAATTAAAGTTAAAGTTGTTAAAAAATTCAAAATAAACCCACTAAAAATTTGAAAAGCTAAAAATTAATAAAAATATATCAAAATGGATGTTGAATTAAAGATCACGAAATTTTAAAAAATACGGTGAAATTAAATCATAAAAAAAATAAATAGATAAAAAAGATATGTCAAATTGAAAATAAAAGTGATTTTTTAATTAAGAAGTGATACATGTCATTCTATGATGTGATTTTTTAAAATAAGATGGATGGTCAAGATTGCACCTTCTTATCTTAATTTTTAATGAGATTGTAAATGATTTATATAATATAAGTACTAGTTGGATACCCGCGCATAGCAGCGGCGATAAAAATTGCTAACCCAACTCGCTCTGCAATTTAACTTTTTGTATAACTTTAGCTTGAGGTTTGGCTATTGTATAACTTTTTGTGAATAACTTTTTCTTTTAGTATTAATGAAAAATAAACTTTTTTAAAAGAAAAAATATATGCTATTTAAATAAAAAGGAGCAATTGCATCTATGTCCTTATGAAAATTCAATATTACATCAATATCCTTCTCAATTTTGTAATTACGTCATTATCCTTCATAAACTTTTATAATTACATCAATAACCTTCCCAAACCTTTTAATTACATCAATATCCTTCCCAAACTTTTAAATTCTCTTAAATATTAAAAAAAAAATCAACATGTTCTCTAATCAATCGAGGTCAAAAATGCATATGAACAAATAAATATAAATATATATCATATTTATATTCAAACTTTTGTAATTACATCATCACGTTCTTTTGTCGTTCGAGGCCAAAAAGTATATATGAATAATATGATCATGATCAATATAAGAGATAAATAATAGTTTAATAATCTAAAATCAATATAATTATGATTTAATTGATTTTGGACATATATATCCTTCTAAAAGTGTAAGAAGGATATTGATGTAATTACAAAAATTTAGAAAAGACGTTGATGTAATTACAAAACTAAGAAAGATATTTATATAATATCAATTTTCGAGAATGATATACATGTAATTCTCCCAAATAAAAATAACAACATGCTAATATTACAACTGCAACATGACCAATACACTAAACTTGCACTACCGACTCAAAAAACTTAGACCTTCCTAAGTATGGTCAAACATAAACCTCATAATATGAAAATTCAGTAGCCAAGAAATTTCTGATTTCCAAACCCACCAAAAATCATCACTTGAGGTAATTACTCATTAACATGAGAAAAAATAGGTTTAATATTGAACGATCAAAAACCGTAAACTCTATTATTATCACCCCTAAAATGATTTTATAATGAAGATTCCTCAGTCCTCTCATCTTCAGATCCAAGATCCACTCATTCTATCGATTTGTCTAACCTGTTTGATTTTCATTCATCGAATAACGTTTGATTTGTGTAGATCGATAATAGCTTTCTCTAATCTCTCTTGTTAGATTCGACGTGATTTTTAGAATTAGGGTTTCGATTTCTAATCGATTTCTTGGTTCTAAGTAATTACCATTCATCTGATTTAGTGAGATCTAGGGTTTGTTATTCATTGTTATCTGCTAAATCCCTCTTTATTCGATTCGACGATAATCATTAGGTTTTAGATCTCCTTTCAATCCCTCGCCTCTATGAGTATAATTTGATATTGCTACTACCTCCCTAGAGCGGTCGATTGTTTTAAACCCTGTTTATGAGTTCATCACTTGTTGATTCGATCTCTAAACGAGTGGGTTAGGCGATCCCTCAACTTGGGACTATAGGACTTTTTCGTTTTTTTGGTTTCTTTATGGGTCGTTTTTACAAAAAAACTCATTTTTTCAATTTTTTCATTGTATCATGGGTATCTTTTGAACAAAGGAAGACTGATGTGGCTAAGTCTCCACTTCATCTATGTGTCGATTTTCCTGAGGTGTTTTCCGCCAAAGATTTGTCTTTTATGCTTGCAGAGAATATGGACACGTTATTGACTCGTTTATTCCATTTAAGAAATCGAAAGATGGGAAAGATTCGGTTTTGTTCGATCATTAATTGTGTGTAACATGGAACGATTAGGTAAGTAATTTTTCTTTGCACTATTTGGTTGGCTCGATCAAAGTTACATGCAACGTTGCCAGATTCATAGAACTCTTTGAAGGATTAATACAAGCCTCGAAAGTACATTGTGTATGAGCCAAAAGTAAAGAGTAACGTCTAAAGAAAAATGGGTCAAGTACAGCAGGTAAATTTTATACCCATGTGCTTGAAAACACATAATTCTTTTGAAGCATTGGACCCCGTGAATCTGCGCCTTCAATTGTTTTGGATGATGATTCGTTTATTTCAAGAGATCTCTCTAAGGACCTTGTTGGGTAGGGTTACAAGAGTTTGACATCTTTTGTAGAATCTTAAGGTAGTTCCTAAAAGCAATGAAGGTTTTGACGAGTCCAAAACTTCATTTTTTGGGGAGAAACTTTGGGTTTTGTTGGAATTTCCTTCGTCTAAAATTAAGGAATTATTTCAGGAAAATAGGGGGGTTGGATCGTGGTTCTCGGTTTTTAAAACAAACTTCTACGAATTCGTTCCTGATGGTAGTATATTTATGGGTTGAGATCGAAGGAGTACATCTTACAACTTTGGTTCTAAAAATACCTTTTAAAAGATTGCTAGTAAGTGGGGAGAGAAATTTTATTAATTGACACCCGAAGATCAGGAAGAATGATGGTTTTTTTACGAAAAGATTAGGCATCTTATTCAAAACTTGGAAAAATATTTATGAGACTTTAAACGTTAACTCTTACGAGGTTATGTTTTTGTATTACGCGCCTAAGAAATCCTGGATGGGTTTCCTGAATTCGCTGATGGAATTTGATGATGATGATGAATCATGAAGAAGGGTCTAAAGGTGACACTGCAATATGCCATGGTGCGTTAACTTTTATGTGGACGATGGGATAAAGTTCCACGAGATTGAAACTGATTTCTTTAGAACAAAACAAGAATCCATCGGAAGATCCTTTTGGCATCTTACTATATCCTCACAATAATAATAGATAATGATGCTAACATGCCAGTATTGATATCGTATCAAATTCCCACCTGGTTTTATCCTAATGGGGTTTCCATGCCAAGAGATATTGGAGATGCGTTATTGATGTTAACATCGCCTCGTATCGTGGACGAAAAGAACATATGAACAGGTAAGGATAAATTAATTACACGGTTCTAAGATGAGATGTCGGGCTCAGTGTGTTCTGGTATCTTTAAAAAACCCAGTGGCTCCGCAATCAGGGGGGTCATCCTTTGTGTGTGGAGAATTGTGAGGTTGACAAGCAATGGGATATAATATGAAGGTTGTGTAAATAATTTAAGTGAGATTATTGATTCAAGGAGTGTCGGGGGTTAATCGATGAATTGTCTTTCTATGAACATTCAAGGCCCTAGCCCAAGAAAGTCCAAAGAGATTGGGTTAAGGAGTTGTGTTTTTTAAAAATAAAGTGAATTTTTTTGGATCTTCAGGAAACATAAACTAGAGAATATGAACCTGTGGTGTGTCAAGGCATGTTGGGGAATTTATACTTTTGATTACGCTCCATATGATTTCTTGGGCATTCGGGAGGGAATTCTTTGGCATTTGGGATCCTAATTCTTTCAAAAAGATAATGATACTATTTTCGGATTTTTTCATTATAATTCGGGTTTCGTGCGTTGTATATTGGTGTTAAGATTCTTGATGGTGGACGGGTTTTGCTCCTCACGACTGAGAGACAAAAGATTTTTTGGGTTATTTGGAGTTTATTACTGAATAGATGGGACGGTGAGTGCCTAAATTATGGGCCGATTTCATGAAGTGAACGGAAAACTGAAGATTTCGGATCGGTTTTTAATGTTCAAGGTGCTGATATGTTCAACACGTTTATTGCAAATGCGGGCCTTGAGGAGATCCCGCTAGGAGGTAGTTCGTTTACATGGTGTCACAAATCCGCTACTAAGATGAGTAAACTTGACAGGTTTCTTATTTCTGAAAATTTATTTAATTCATATCCGGATATATGTGCTACTTCTTTGGATAGATTCTTATCGGATCATCGCCCGATTCTTCTTCGTGAATCCAATCATGACTACGGCCCGATCCCGTTTAGGTATTTCAACCATTGGACGGAATTGGATGGTTTTAATAAGTTTGTCATTGACACATGGAATTCTGCCCCTGTTGAAACTAATGCTATGAGGAACGTGATGCAAAAGTTAACATTTCTTAAAGGTAAAATGCGTGAGTGGCTTAAATCTATAAAGCAAGAATGGAGGTCTCGGTTATTCTTAAAGAGAGCTTAACAGAATAGATGCTGATATTGATAAGGGCCTAGCTTTCTGATATCATTATTATAGAAGAAGGGAGGTTATTAAATTCCATTTCAATAACTTGATATAAATTCATGTATTGGATTTGGCTCCATAAAGGCTATGGTTAATTGGGCGGGGATTATTTTTTTTGATGGGGATGGTAGAACTCTCGATATTTTCATGGCGTCTTGATAAAAAGTAAGTCAATCTAAACATTCGAGGTATTATGGTTGATGGTAATTGGCAAGATATCCGAAAGTTATTAAATCTGAATTTTTTCTTTATTTTCGAAAAAGATTTGAAAAACCTTGCTTAATCGAATTCTTATTGATATGAATTTTCCTAAGACTATTTCTATCGGATCAACAAACTGAATTAGAAGGTGCGGTGTCTAAAGAGGAAGTAAAGAAGGGGTTTGGGTGATTGTGTGCGACCAAATCTCCTGGACCGGATGGATTTTCGTTTGGTTTTATAGAAAATTTTGGACAGTATTGAAAATGATGTGTTTGCGGCGGTTAATTATTTCTTTTCTTTCGGTTGACATTCCAGGGAGCGTAATGCTTGTTTTATAGCCTTAATCTCCGTAACTTTCATGACGCTAATTTGTTAAAGACTTTAGACCAATAGTCTTATTGGAAGCATTTACAAAATCATTGTAAGATCTTGCCAATCGTCTTGTGGGAGTTTTGGGTGTTATTGTTAATGGATGTTCTATGCTTTTATTTCAGATAGAAAATCTTAGGACGGGCCATTCATTTCTTAATGAGGTCATTTCACTGGGTGTAAGTCCAAGAAAAAGCAATCCTTATTCTTCAAGGTTGATTTTTCGATAAGGCTTATGATTCGGTTAGTTGGGTTTCTTGATGATGTTCTAAAAAGTTCGGCTTTGGCAATATGAGGCGCGATTGGATTCAAAAGTGTTTAAGATCTTCGGGGGTTCCATAATCATACAGGGCAGTCTCTACGGAAGAATTTCAATTCTTCATAAGGGCTTAAGAAAGGTGGACCCTTTATCTCCTTCCTTTTTTTTTTAATTATGGAGAGCCTACATTTATCATTTCAAGTGTGTGAGTCGGGTTTATTCAAAGGAATTCATCTAA
This sequence comes from Tanacetum coccineum, assembly GCA_026074375.1. Taxonomy (NCBI): domain Eukaryota; kingdom Viridiplantae; phylum Streptophyta; class Magnoliopsida; order Asterales; family Asteraceae; genus Tanacetum; species Tanacetum coccineum. Next base: position 19,281 of record BQNB010081869.1, read on the forward strand.
GTCCTTTGGTGAATCTTTCTCATATGTTTTATGCGGACGATGCGGTGTTTGTGGGTCAATGGTGTGACGATAATATTAATACTCTTGTTCATGTTTTGGAATGCTTCTTTCGAGCTTCGGGATTAAGTATCATTATTCTTAAACAGCAAGTTATGGGGGTTTAATGTTGGAGATGATAAGATCAATAGTAGCGGCTTCTAAAAACTCGGTTGTCTAATTCTTAATACGCCGTTTACCTTACTTAGGTATCATATGTGGGAGGCACATGTCCCTTGTACATGCTTCGGACCGGAAATTCATCTGTTAAGGTGATATCTCGCTTATCCAATTGAAAATTAAAGGTCACTTTCAAATTGGATGGAGGCTTACTTTACTTAAATCGGTCTTAGGTTCGATACCGATATTTCACATGTATATCTTTAAAGTCCCTTTACGGTGCCTTTTTTATTTTTATTTTGTATCGGCTTGAATCTATCCGATGCCAGTTTTTTAATGGACATGAGCTCAAAAGTAACAAATCTTCTTGGGTTAAATGGAACAGTGTGTTGGCGGCCAAAGAAAAAGGTGGCCTTGGAGTTTCAAGCCTTTTTGCTCTTAACAGAGCCTTATTGATGAAATGGTTCTGGAGATTTTATTCCCATAATGATTCTTTATGGTCTAGAGTAATTAAGGCTATTTACGGAGTTGATGATTGAGGTAAATTAAAGTCTCTAATATGCTATCAGGTCTGTTGAGAGATATTATTAATGAAGTCGGAAGATGAAAGTCAGGGTATTAACATGCTGTGATTTTATTGTGTATTAAAATTGGGCAATGGCGATAATACGAAATTCTGGGACGATTATTTGGATTGGCAGCAAGCCTTTTGAAAGCCTCTTATTTCTCCGTATTTTGCTTCTTGATAATATTATAAGAGCGTCCGAATCAGTATGAAGCTTATTAGGCCCAGCCTTGATAACTAACTTACCGTCGCAGCATTAGAGGAGGAATCGAGCAGTCTAGTTAAAGAAGCTTAGGACTTGTCATTCCGATCGTGCTTAATCCGTGTATAGATAGATGGTTCTGAGGTCTTAGAAGGGATCGGGGAGTTTTCTGTCGCTTCTTTTCGGAGATTATTGATGTCAAACTGTCTCTTGAGGTTGATTCTAAAAACTCTTTGGTTAAATGTGTCCCGATTAGGTGATATTCTAGCTTGGAAAAATCAAATTGGAAGGCTTTTTTTTTTTTATTTTTTTATTTTTTTTCTTTTTTTATTTTTTTTTTTTTTTTTTTTTTTCTTTCTTTTTTTTTTTTTTTTTTTTTCTTTTATACGAGATTCATTATTTCGAGTAGAGGTATTGTGATTCGATTCTATCCTTTGTCCCATTTGGGATAGGGGGTTGAATCTGACGGAGAGACATATATTTTTTAGTTGTTGTTTAGTCTGTCAAAATTGCGCGCTAAATTTCGTTCTTGGTGGGATATCGAATTTTCGGAGTTAACTCTCTTCATCTGAAGGACTCAACTGGATGGCCTCTTTACGTCTTCAGTCTAAAGTTAAGATGATGATCCAAGGTGTCTTTTTTGTGGTTCGGTGCTTTGTGTGGTTCTTTCGATACAAATCTTTTATCGACTCAAAAAACTTAGACCTTCCTAAGTATGGTCAAACATAAACCTCATAATATGAAAATTCAGTAGCCAAGAAATTTCTGATTTCCAAACCCACCAAAAATCATCACTTGAGGTAATTACTCATTAACAATGGAGAAAATAGGTTTAAAATGATAACGATCAAAACCGTAAATCAATTATTATCACCCTAACATGATATTATATATCTTAAAAACTTATTATTTTAATCCTACACCCAACCTTATTTACCTCTGCCAATCTGCCCTATTCTAAACTAAAGTTGATATAGTTATAAATACTCAAAATTGAGAAGGGCTAAATGATTTTATTTCTAAAATTGATGATGATTTCTTATCTTTTTCTTATTTAATGGGTCAAAAATGTAAAACAATAACATAGTGGAAAGGTGCTTTTGGAATCTTTTATTTTGAATCAATCTTTCATCGTTAACTAGGTGTAATTTATTTCTCTTAAAATTTGTTTTTAGAAGAAAAAAAACATACCATTTAAAAAAAGAAAAATTACTATATTTTTCAATCAACCAAATATCATATTCACTTATTAAACTCTCTTTTGTTTGATATATTCAAAATAAAAACAGAGACTACAATTTTAAGATGAAAAAGTATAAATTTTAGCAAACGTACTTTATCAGTTAAGAACTTAAGTAATCACGACTTTAACTATACATTTGTTTAATATTATGTCAGTGGTATAATGAACGGAAAATGGTGATGAAGTGCGGGGTTGCGAGTGACAGTAGTGGTGATTGTTTAGATGAAATTTTTTTGTGACACAGCTAAACTTACAAACTACAGTATATTAAAAAAATAGAACTGATGACTTAATAAACTTAAAAAATTTCTCATTTAATCATTAAAACCAAGGTCTAAAAGACATCTATTAGACGAATTAAAAAAGAAAAAAAATGTATTGAAGACATTTGTTACACGATTTTTAACAAAAAAAAATATGTAAAACGTGCAATTTTCTTATTTCAAACCGAAATGAGCAATTATTTTGTGAAAGTATAATAAGCTAATGTCACCATTACCAATAAAAAGCATTTGTTACTCAACACAAACATATTCTTAACTATTGACATTGCAAAGTTTGTGAAATTCAAATATCGCTTATCATTTTCATTATTTGATATTGGTATTGAATAGACAGCTAAATGACTAAGACCTATTAACAATCGTTGTATCACGAACACAGTTATCATTAAAGTCAAAGTTACCTATCGATCGACATATTCTAAGGCCTTGGACAATACCATGTGTCACGTTATGAAAGCTCACTAAATGTTTTGCGTAAAGGAAAGTTATATGTCGACCTAATTTTTGATACTTCTCTTATGATTTGATTCGTGTACTTGCAATAATCAATAAAATTAAATTAGAAGAAAAAAAATAAAGAAACACGTATCATGTTAGGAAGATTTTATCCTTCCCAAAGGCACATATATTCAAGTCGATAAAGAAATAGTCTAAGGTTTAGTTAAGAAAATATTTAAGGTTTTTTCTATTCGGAATACACTTAAAAAACAAGTTTATGCCAATAACATAACATTTTAAAACATGTTTAAGGGCACATATTATAAAATCTTATATGCAAACATTATAACTTTTGTTCAAAAAAAAAAGAGTTAATAACTTAATATGTGACATTTTAAGTTTTGAAAGACATAATAATGCTAGTGGACGGGAGTGTCGTTATCTATCACTTTCTAGACTATAAATAGGACGACTATGCCAAAAGCTTCTTTGGTCGACTTATCTTTTGGACTATTGCATCAGATAACTTGACAAGACCCATAAGTATGAGAGTTGATTATGTAAAAATAGCATACCAATGTACGAGGTATCCTTGTCAAGTTTGCTCAACTTAAATGTAAACTGAAATTTGCTAAACTGACATCGAGACATTTTATCTTCAATTTGACTTAACTTTGCGGTATATTACCAAAATTAAGATATATTTATGTGAACTACCTATATTGCTCTTTCTAATGTGATTCGTGTTAGGAATGTCAGTTATTCTTGACACTTTACACTGTCAACAATTAGTCGTTCATTTTTTGACTTCTTTTTGGCAAATTTCTTCCTCAACTTTTAACCAAACATTCTTCAAAGTAGTTTAGAAAATTGGTCGTAAAAGTCTACATTTCGACATCCATTTTTTTGTTAAGATCCTACGCATATCAGCATCAGAGTTTTATATTAAATACTCGCGTGGAATAGTATTCGGAATATCGTGTGGAACATTGAATGATTGAGGTATTCTTTTCGAAAACGAGATCAATTGTCACCTCTTGTGATAACCTATTAGGGACATCAACATGAACCTCGTGGTTTGTCGCATGTTGCTCATCAACATGAACCTGAACTGGCATACTATGTGTTGTCACCTAAATAAAACTAAATAACTAATCTATATCACATGATCACTTTCATACGAAACCAAGAATAAGAGGAGGGTTTAGAGAAAAAAAGTAGGGAGAAAAGTAGAAGGTGGTGGATTGTTATAACTTAGAAGAAAAGCAAAAAACAACCAACCCCTTTCCATGTGTGGAAAGAGGTATATATACACTTTCAGAACTAGGGCAACGCCTAGGTGAAGTGTTGTTGGGTCGGGCTCGGCTTTTGTTGGGCTTCTAGCCCGTAACCCATACAAGATTAGATTAAACCTCGAGCCCGTGTTTCCGACTAGCCTATTACATGATATATAAAGTTTCTAAAACGTAAAGACCCGACATATTACATAATGACTTTTACTTCCTTTGTTCGACTTAATATTTTGAGGCTAACAATCTCCCCCGAAGTAAAATCATTGAGGTACTTCCAAAGTGAGATCATTAATCTTCATTGTCTTTAAGCTCTTTAGTCTTGGGTCTTGGTCTTGAACTTTGTTGAAGGGCTTTGTTTCTTCATGCATTTGTGATATTTGATCTTGAGCCTTTAACATTGTTTGTCGACTTTGTCTTTAGTTTTGAGATCTTTAAATCTTTCCTTGTTTGTCTTTGAATTTGCGATCTTGTGTCTTTGGACCGACATACTCATACTTTGCATCATCTTGAAAGCTAGTAGTCTTTCCTTGTCAACCTTTGTTTTTAGAAAGTTCTTTATTATCAGAGTTGCAGATGACTTTAGTAACATGTACTGGAACTTTCATCATGTCTTTATATTTGTCGATCGAGCATGAGCATGTGATGATGAATATGACGGTGCTGGATGAGGTAGTTACGCCATCGTCTAAACCTGCATATGAAAATTAGTGATAAACATCAGATATGGACGAATCATGTCTTTGTCATTCGTCGATGTCGGTAACGTTAATCTCCGGTTATGCGAGGACCGTTTTACAGTATAAATATTGTACCTATGATCAGGTAGATTCATTAAAAGAACCTCCTTGATAGAGTTTCCTGCTCAAAGTGTTAGATCCTCTAACGCGGATGCATTAGATTCACCTTACTTATTTGTTCTCTTTACCGGAACGCCTCAAAGCAGGCTGTCTCACTAATAGTATTGCTACTATTAGAATGGTAAGAGTGGATCCTTGAATTACTATTTTAGTGATTGAGTCATCAATTCATATACTGGATCACATTAGATTTCCAGTTAACACAAGTTTGATTCATACATAGAATCTCGCAAGTCACCTACCGTAGTGCTGTTTGATGTTAACACTGAAAGGATTTTCATTCATCACTGTGAAATACTGAAGAGTATCACTATGAATGTTCTGGCAATATCACGAGGATAATGCGTAGGACTCTTTGTTACCACTTATGTTCTAAAAGTTAAACAACAAGTGTTTATCATGAAATGTGTCCTAATGAGATTTAAGTTTAATCTCTTTGGCTCTAGACTTAATTAGTGCGTTTTGGTTTTAGTGATTGGAGGCTGGAGCTGACTGCCACCTTTTCAATATAAACGTTCTCGGAGTAAGAAGTTAATAGAATTCGTGTTAATCTCCATGACAAATACAACAAGAATATTTTGAGAGAAACTTGAATGGCTGGGATGGTTGTGTATTGCATCACTAGGTACATGATGTCTTTCTTCAATACCAGAATTCATCTTTGTGAAGACTGATAGCATATGTATTGACCTGGTTTATGCCTAAGTTGTATGGAGGGCTTCTTTCTTTAGATCATTTATCCTTACATTTCTTTTTCATTCTTCAACCCCTTTAATGATTACCAAGACGTCATTACTATCACCATGTTGTGATTGTTCTGGTGATAACGCATGCCTTAGTCAACATTATTCCCTTTACTCATTCTTCTCCAAATCATACCTAAGGAATGTTATTTCTAACTATGGAGTGTCCTTGGGTAGATGGTATGCGTTTAATTACACATACCTTTTACCTAATAAATCGACCCTAAACGACCAAAAACGCACATAAAATGCCATAAATATGCTTGTTTTTGTGTTTGTACTGTGCAGGTACCGGATATCCAAGAAAAGGACGAAAAATCAAGCAAAAACGGACAAAGCCGAGCACGAAATGAAAGAGCGTGAAAAAGACAAAGTCAAATCAAAGCCAAAGTCCAAGAAAGTCAAAGTCAAAGTCAACCCGTCAAAGTCAAAAGGTCAAACCCGAACCCGTAAAACCTAAAAAGTCAAAGTGGACCAACCCGGGCCCACCTTATTGGGCCGGGTCAGCCCACTTAATTTAATAAACCCACAATACCCTTTTCACCCTTATAAATATAACCTGGCCCAAACCCTTTACCCATTTATAACAACCTGGCCCAACCATTTAACGGGCGTTAAGCCCAAAACCTTTTACCCCTTTACACCGTTAGTCCACAAGGACTAACGGTGCAAACCCCAACCAAACCTCAAGGGTCAACCATGAACAAGACAAGGACCATACATGTAAAACCCTTATACACTTTCAGGGACCAATTATGCCATTTACCCAAACCTTCACCCATGTTAAAACACTGTACTTCTTCTCCCATTTTCCCGCCATTATACCCTGTCACCATCACCCTCGTTTTTCCCTTCACCACCAAACAAAACTTCACTACCCCACCCCCCACATGGGCTTATAGACAGGTTGGCAATCCTTAGCTCCCCCATTCGTTCAAAAATAAAGACAAAAGATTCAAGGGTTAGGATTGAGTTCTTGGGCACCAAGGCAATTGGATGGCTAGATGATGATCTTTGAAGCACTCACACAACTATCACAACAAGAACAAAGCTTAAAGACCTAGAGCTTATATAAAGAGGAAGAGGACAGAAGATAGAGACTTATGTAGGAGTAGATTAATTTAAAAATTTTAATGTTTTAAAATTTATGTTTTATGTCATTTAATTTCTGTCTTTTACATTTTCAAAGCCTTGTACCCTCTTAGAATTTTAATGAAAAGTTAGTTTTTTATGCTATGCAAATCTTACTTATTTATGACTTTAAGTTATTTTTGTTCAAAAAGCCAATCCCATAAGCTCTTTTAAGCTATTACAATCTGTTTATTTCATTTAAGGTTTCTCAAAGAATTTTAGCAAGGTTACTGTTTCATTAAGCAAAATGTTGGGTTTAAGCTCTTTTGGATGATAAGCTTAACAAGGAAGAGCTTATGGGTTTAGTAGAAAGCTTATTCATAAGCTGGGTAGGTTAGGGCTCTAGGTAAGCTGTACAAGCTTATTTAAGTCCTTGTTTGAGCACAGGACCAGGTGAGCTTCTTTTTCTTATTCTTATAGCTTAATTTACTGTTGCATTGTGTATCTACTTATCTAGTGCTTAATATAGGTTCTTATTAATGTTTTTCCTGTCTTAAATTAGCTTAAAATATTTAGTCTATAGCTTTCCTTTAGTTTTATTTCAGCTCAAGTGAATCTGTCCCAAATATAGTCAAGACTGCTTATTCTAGTATGCTTATTAGTTTGTGCTTATTTTCCTGAGTTTTTGCTTAATGAAGTCTTGGATAATCCTAGTCTTAGCCTGTTTCAGCATTTTATAGTGTAGCATAGTCTAATTTAGCTTTTAAAAAAGGTATCAAGTTCCTAAAAGGGTGTTTGGGTCAAGGGGTGAAAACGGGTCAAAACAGGTTTTACATCTTTTGGGGTCACTAAGCCACATGTAATAAGCCCATTTAAAGTCATTTGATCTGTTTCAAAAGGTTGTCATAGTTTAGAATACTTTTTTAAGGTCTTAAGTATCCAATGGTTTAAATCTGTGATAATTTACCTTTTTTATGTAGCTTATTTAGTTTGATGTTGATTAAGTGTTATTTGGTGTGCATTTCATGATTGTTTAAGTCCAAAAATGCAGTAGAGCATAGTAGTTTTAAATGTGCATTGGTCATTTGGAGTTATAGTTAGAACCTGGCATTGTTTTCCTAAGAGTCTTTTAGCTCAAAACTGCCCCTTTTTCATTTTCAACTTTGAGTAGGTTAAAATGGATTTTAGCTTTTAAAATTTTAAGCATAAGCTCACTAGATGCCAATTTCTATCTGTTTTAACTTAGTTCAGTTTCAGGACTTGTTTTTCCCAAATTTTTGATAGGCTACAAGTAGCTTAGAAAAAAAAATCTTTATGGACAGCCCTTTTTCACAAAGCCTTTTCTTTGCTTATTTGTTTTTCAAACCTCTTTCTTTTTGCTTATTTTGGTAGCCATTAAGCCAGAGTTTAAGCCCACATATCTCATTAAGCCTTAAGTCCCTTTGAGTTTTAGCTTACAGCTTATTTGACCTTTCCTGCTTAATTTTCTTGCTGAAGTTTTGTTCTTAAGTGCTTATTATGTGTGGTTGAGTACCTTTGAATGCTTATCTTCCTTTCTTATTTGCTTATTTGTTCTTTTAATAAGCCATCCACTTTAGCTTTAGCATTTAGTTATAACCTGTTTCTCTCCCTTTTCTTTTAAGTTTTCTAGCTTATTTACTTGGTCTAATTTGCTTATTCTTGTTCCTTTGTGATTATTAAGTGTAATGTTATGCCTGCTTTAGCTTATTTTAGTTTTTCCCTAGCTTATTTAGCCATAGGACTAGCAACAGTTAGCTTATTTTAACCTTAGAGTAAAATAGCATTTCTGTCCTTTTTTAGCTAACTAGCTTATTGGCTTTATCCTTTGTGCTTATTTTTGCTTAGAATAGCTTCTTAGGTTTAGTAATTTAACTTTGTTGCTTATTTAGTTGTTAGCATTTGCTTATTTGTCCACCAAATAAGCCCAACAGTTAGCTCATTTAAGACCTTAGTATAAAAAAGCTCACCTTCAACTTTTTGATTGCTTATTTTCCTGCTTATTTTTAAGTTATAAAAAAGTTTCCTTTGTTAATATTGCTTATTTTCTCTAGTTTTATAAGTTTAAAAAAAAAGTTTTTATAAAAAGAGAGAGGCCCAGGCTCGAACCCTGGACCTCCCCCTTTATACCCACGTCCCTAACACACACTCCATAACCAATTGTGCTACAATAGCTCATCCGCTATTGTTTGCACACTTTATTACCTTATCCCTTTTTAGCCCAATAAGCCTATAAGCTCTTTTTGCTTTTTTCCCGGCTTATTCAAATAAGCTGGGAACCATTTTGTATTTTTCATAGATTCCTAATAACTTTATCTACTTTCTATATTTTTTTCATAATTTTTAAAAATCGTTTAGTATTTTTTATCATTTATTTTCTTTAAAATCGTTTTTAATTCATAATAAATTATTAAAAAGTCAAAAAAAATATAATTCTTTTTTAGAAAATTTTCTTTTATCATCTTGCACTTAGGAAAAATAGAATTGCTCTCGTAGGGTTAATTTTTTAGAAATTTGATTTTTAAAGAACGGGATCGAATCCCGTTCTCGTTTTCTTCGCGTTTTTAGCCTTAAACACTTCCGTTTTTGATCTAGTTTTTTTTATTCTTTCTTTTTAGTCACTTATAGCTTATTAAAAGTAAAAAAATTCACTTTAGGTTTAAAATTCGATAATTTAGGTTTTTAAGTCGCATTTTTACGATTCCGTTATCGGTTTTGAGTTTAAATCCTTTCTAGCTTACGTTTTTAGGTTTAATTTATTCGTTTTTGCATTTTAATTGTAGAAATAGATAAAATAATCAAATCTTTGACTATTCAAGCATGATCCCCAAACCTCGACTCGATTTTCCATTCACGCCTCGTCGGGAAGAACGACCCGGGTCCGGTTTTAAACTTTGTGGATAACGAAGTGAGAAACCGATACTTCCGGTTTACTATACTACTATCATTGATATTATCCTATTTGTTATATATATTTATATATTTATTTATATTTATATATGTGGTAAAAGGAAGCTGTCAATTTTTGGCGCCGCTGCCGGGGAGGCCGTGAAACGAATATTGAGTTGAAGTTTGTCGTGTTTGAAGACCCTTCCCTCGTGAAGTTAATTTTCCCGTTTGTGAATATTTTCTTTTATTTATAAAAATATAAAACACAAAAATATTTTTTATTTTCTTTTATTAGTATTAGTATAAGATAAATAAAAACAAGAAAAAACCAAAAATATTAAAACATTGTCCATAATAATAAATAAAAATCATCATCAATGTAATGCTTTCAACTGAAGCATTATCATAATAAGTTCCCGAACAAAAGATTTAAAACTTGCCTTTGTGTCACTTGTGAA
>BQNB010081870.1:0-29495 GCA_026074375.1 Tanacetum coccineum
GAGACTCGAACCTGAGACCTCTCCAATGAATTTTGATGTATACCTTCTAAATACATATAAAAAAATTTATTTTCTTGAATGTATATAATAATAATAATAATAATAATAATATTATCTCGGCTCCCCTCTAATTTATTGTAAATCTTTTGAGTTTCTTAATAAAGTGCTTGTTTATAATAAATAATAATAATAATAATAATAATAAAGGAGTATACATAACAATATGGAGTATAATTATGAGACGGAAGAAGTAGTAATCATCCAAAATCCTATTTGTAATGACTACGACACTATAATGACTTGGAAAATCATCCAAAATCCTATTTGTAATGACTACGACACTAAAATGACTTGGAAAATCATCCAAAATCCAACTTGACCTCCCACTTATTAACAAAGGTCTGACAATACGAAAAACTAGTAGGGCAAGAGGTAAGCGACGAGCGTTAATTGCATTTGATGCAACTCTTAGATTTATGAGACCAGTCTAGACATTAGTAAACACGTAATAATGTCAAGAGAATGTTTAGTTCTCATCTTATGCCTCGAGCATGAGGTCTGACGAGGACCACCCGATTTAAGTCTACCAGGCAAGAACGCGCAAAAATACTTAGAGGTCTGACCAGTGAACCGTAATTGCCATGGGTTGGAATGACCCTGGGGTCTGACTAGAGCGGCCAAGCCAAATGCACGTGTTCTTGGTTGGATGACATTGACTTAAAGTTTAACTATGGGGTATACATATAAAAGTGTTAAAATCATGTACAAAAAGGCATGCAAAACAACTTTGTAGCACTGATTTTAAAAACCTTTTATAAATGACATTGCAGTGATACATTGGTTCTCGGTAACTCCAATCGAACGCGCAAAGAAGCGGAGAACCAGGTCAGCGCTAAGCTTATTAAAAACCTGGATTCTTTAGGAATATCCTCCTTAAACTTCTCTTATAGTTTGTTCTAGTGGATGAGCCATACTTCCCAATAATCCATAACGTCCAGTTTTTAATTAATTTTGAAATCAAGTTTCATAGTTTAGAGTCTTATTAATTTTCTCAAAATCAAATTTTGCACGAAATAAATAATAGTTCACAATGAACAAGTATTTAGGCGTGTAATTAATAGACTAGTTTTAATATCATCTTTTACTTTGAGTATTAGTCCGTATTGCATACATATTAGGCGTGTAAACGAGTAAACAAGTAATATTATGCACATAAGAAGACAAATACAAGAGATGACATTAAATAGTAAACATGTAAAATCCGAGTTCTCTTTCGAGTCTTCGCCATTGGAGAACCATAAGACCCTCACTAGGTTTTCATCAATGTGCCTAGATCGCCCCATTCGTCACAAAAGTGATTGAGTAGGTCTTATGGCCGGAAAAGTAAACAAAATCAAATTAAATATTTAAAAGATCAAGTTTCCAAAAATAAAAGATTTTAATTACCATAAATAAAATCAAGATCTTTTAGATATATAGTGTGATCTATATAAAACGGAAATAAATCTACTAAATTAACAAATTAATTTTATTCCTTTTAACCTATATTTACAATTAATAGTCTTTTAGATCTAGATGTACATATTTTATTTAATTATGGCAAGAATTTGCATAATCTTTGTCATATTTACAAGAAAACGATAAATAAAATATAAAACGCAGCAGATCAAGCATGTGAATTAAATCTAGGCATGCACAATTCAAGACAAGATATAATTCAAAAAGTGTAACCCTAATGCCAAAACGAGTTAACTCGTGATGCCACCGTTGGGATTTTACAAACTAGGTAACCTATTTAGCTACGAGTATGCAGCGGAATTGATCTAGTTTTAGCTTAAAGATTAACACATAATAAAGTAAATAATTATAACATTAAAAGTAAATAATTACTTACCTTTTGATCTTGAACTTGAAATAAGTTTGCAGTTAAATTACTGCCTCTACGGTTGCTCACACAAACACGTCAACCAAGTATGAGTAGATTGCTAGTCTAGATCTTCACGTACCAAACACAATGTGTTAAATCGATTCCCAAACGCACCACTTGAGCTTGAACCGAAAACCAAATAAACCAAATATCCTTGAATCGAAAATCGTCAAACCCTAATTAGGGTTTACTCAAATTCGGTTGATCTGAATACAAAAAAACCAAAACCCTAAGTTTGGGTTTTGTAATCGCTGAGTAAGGATAAGTACCAAACGAACACCACGTGTGGATCTTGAATAGTTGAGTAGGAAAACAAGAACAACCGAAAACCTTAAAAGGGTTTTGATCTAATTCGGTTGAAGGAAAAGCGAAAATCCTAATTGGAGTATTAGGGTTTTGGTTGGGGTTTTTAGGGAGATATGGGAGCACCAAAACTCTTTAGTGATTTAGGGATTGATTGAATGAAGAATGAGGTTTAGGGTGGGTGTATATATAGCTCCCAAACCTAATTCTTGTACAATAAGATTAGTATAAATTCCTAATTTATCCAAATCTTTTCCCCTCCTTTTTTCTCTCCTATTGCCGAACAAACACCCCCTCTAGAAGCCTCATGGGATTCGGCCAAAATAAAGCATCCCTCGGGTTCGGGTTTTGTTCGTTTTAGTCCATCGGTTTATTATTTAAATGTTCGTTACACTAGTTATACAAGTAACGGTAAATAACGACTATTTAAATATTTATCGTGAAGTAAAACATACTCTAGGTGTTTAACGCGTGTGCCCCCAATAAGCTCACGTATTTCTAACGTGTAATTTACGGAACCGACTAACATATTCCAACACAAAACACTTCATATTTTTATTCCTCCATCAAAACACTTCTAAGCTTCATCTCTACCAAACAAACTTCTTTGAAATTTTTGTTTCAAGCATTGTTTGGGTGTAGGTTGAACGAACAAAGACACAACATTTCATTCAACTGTTGTTATCATCCACAGTATTGATGCCGTGGGCAGTCACCCACTTCGCCCGATACTGTGGCCAGCCCACACACCATCTTATTGTAAATTTGTTCCTTCTTCAAGATATCCACAGTAACCTCTCACCTCGATTCCCTTGTTTAAAAATCCACATTTGGATTTTATTGCAACAAATCTCAACTCTCGATTCATGGATGGATACATCCGTGACTTCGGTGAGTACCTGTTCATCGATGGATGTATTTTCTTCGTTACCTACTCATCGATGAGACACTGCAACTCGCAGATAGTCGGATTACAAAACCACAATAGGTTCTCAAACCAAAACAAAAGAAACTTCAAGTTACTACTCAAGGTGAATGCATCTAATAGTTTTGCTATCATTTTTTTACCAAAATTAAATATAATAAAACTTATTTTAAACACACTTATATAAGAACACCCAAATGGTAAATATTTTTTATAACACATTTTTCTGCAAAAAAAGTTCCATTAGGTTGGGCAAATTCAAGGCTATGATGCATATAAGTCGAGCGAAGCTTTACATATTGTTTATAGGGCGCTAAGTTTTGTGAAGATGTAAAATGATCTCAATTCAGCCGAGTACGAATTAAGCGAAGCTACGCCAACCTCTATTGTAATGATTACCGAAGACACATAGCTATAGATTATACTGGGATACCTCGCGTAAAACTTTACTTTGATACGACATACATGTAACCGTTATATATAAATACTAAGGTGGTTTTTTATGTGCTACATGGCCCAAATTGGTTCGTATGTTTCTTTTTATCAAAGTGGATGAACATTTTGTTTGAGTAATACACTACGTTCAGTCGTAACTAATTACATGAAAGGTTAGCTTATGGAATTACTTGGGAACATATTATTCATGTGCTTTCCATAGTTATGATGTTCATGAAACTATACACGTGCCACATATAAAAAACATTTCATGTCAAGTTTTAGGAGGTTAGAAGTTTGTTGAAGGGTTGAAGCTTGTTTTGCAAGAGTAGATGGAATGATCAAATAAACATAAGAAAAGAAATATGGTGATCTTTACTTACATGTTAAATTTGCATATTTCATTTTACTTTGGTCTTAGCACTACATGCTGGTAAATAATTAGAGATAACGTAATTCATATGAGTTTTATTAAAGTTAAATTGTTTCATACCAATTTACCAGGTTAACGTACTCTTGTTTCATACCAAGCTATCCTTTGCTACTATGTCACCATCACTTTTTTGTAATGCGACTTTTCACTTTGTGGTTGACGTACGAAGATAACGTCGCATAATAAAAGTCCACATAACTCAGGATCTTATAAATATCTTATCAAAGTCTACATCTAACGCCGCATAATAAAATTTCCATAACAAGAATTAGACACTATAATTAAACCATAAAAGATGCAAATTAGAACATATCAAAGTATACAACTGATCAATGTTAAAGTAAAAAGTTACATCTCATTATCTTAATCACTTTAAACATAGCAAAACATGTATACCTACCAATTTCCCCAAGTGAGCTTCTTGTGGGTATATAAAATAGCGAAAATGACCTAATTAGACTGTTAGATAGTTGTTTTTTTAAGGGTTTTCGGTAAATTTTATTACGCTAAAAAACAATTAAGTACAAAGAATGAGGGTGAGTCTCACATCTCCGCCTGTTACATACGCAAACAACTTCCTTTAAGGAAGGGACACAACTAGATTAGACCTAAAAAGAAATAATAATACAAGAAAACTATTTCTTCTTACGACCCCTAACTTTAATATCCAAATTATTACAAAAAGCTTGAAGCATTTTAGGAATTTCTTGATCTTCATACATATCACCATCGTATGGGTCATATTCGTAGTCATCAAGCTCGTGAGAATTCTTCCATTGCTCAAGCAAACTTTGTGTACCATATCCTTTTTAGAGAGGTGTTTTGCAAGGCGATGACCACTTTTAAGGCATTTACTAAATTGGACATATTACTCGTGAGCTATGTAGGCCGAGTATTAGATAATAATATGGTCCAAGCCTGTTTGTGGGTGTAAGGTCCATTAGGGTTTTATGTACTTAGACCTATAAATGCTTCCTCAATAAACATAATATTTGACGGGGTCTCGATGTCTAACATGATATCAAAGCGAGTCTGATCCTTAGACATAGGTGGCTAAGTTGAGCCGCTGTCTCTATACTACCCCGTCAAATTCTAACCACCTATCCCTAAAACTAAAACCCCAGCCACCAGTTCATCAAAACATAAAAAAAAACGCTAGTAGGCAATAGCCGCAACCCAAAAAGCATGAACGACACTAATAGCGAACATCTAGACATCACATCCGGTGGCGAATCATCTTCTTCTTGTGGAAATCATAGTGGAGACGAGTATCAGCAAAGTTGTGGGTATAAGGTCCATTAGGGTTTTATGTACTTAGTCCTATAAATGCTTCATTAATAAACATAATACCTAACGGGTTTAAATGTCTAACATGTTACTCGTGAGCTATGTAGGGGGGGGAGGGTCATAAGTTACACGAGTATGGCTAATATGGCTCCACGTCACCTCATTTTGATATATAACGCGTGTTAATTCTTGTACATTTTCCTTTACTCTTTTTTATCCATTTTGTACGATATCCATTTCTCTTCTTTGAGCAACATATTTCTCCTCTTTACCGCGCGCACTGAAAAACAAACGAGAACCACCCCCTCGCTTATTGCACAACAAAACTCTACATGTGTTGCGATGGATTTTGATGTTATGTGAAAAGTGTTGATGTGTCAATGTTTTGCACGATGACACCAGTGGGACGGCACGAGGATACCTAGTGCCATAGACAGAGCATTATAAGGGTAGGAAGTGGTTTGGGCCCCTTAATCTTGACTTTTATATTAGGTTTAATGTTTTTTTATCTAGTAATTAAATTTGTATTAGAACAAATTTAAAGTTTACCCCTCCAAAATGATATTACATTATTTTGGGCTTTCCAACAAAGTCTTTCAAATTTCATCCGAGCCTAGTGCTCTTAGTATTATATTGACATCTTTATATTTTACTCAAATTATATATTCTTCTATATATTAAATAGAACTAAAATTTAGTTATATAAAGAGAGGTCCATTATTAGATAAAAAGGGTATTAAGGAGACGGTTAGTGGTGGGAGTCATGTTTACCTTTAACTTCATAAGGGAGTCGTGTTTACCTATTACGGATACATGACCCGGTTTACCCATGACCCTTTGAATTGTGACCATTATGACCCGTTACATGTGTGACCCGACACCCAACTCAACCGTTTTCCACCCTTACAAATTAAGTTTGACAAATGATAAGAAACTTAAAGCCTTAACAATGGATCAAAATAGTTTTTACTTGAATTCCTTACTTTATAAATAAAAAGTTGGATTATTCAATTTATAAGTGAATGAAACAGTTATTTGTTGTGTCATGTAGGTCATAATTTGAACTATGACCCTTCATATTTACTGACAAAATTTATAACGAAAACTCTTTGGTAATATTATTGGGATGGTTCTTCCAAAATACCATCGAATTTTCCAATAATTTATTAGTTGGTATGTTAAGAACTTGAGCTTAAAATTTTTTGAGTAAATTATATAAAATTATAAATAGTCTTTGTGGTTTTGTGTAAATTATATCAAAAATGATAAATGCAATTGTCGTCAAACCACAAAAACCATTTATGTAATTTAATATGTTTGCTAGTCATGTCTGACTTTTCTTTGTGAATGTCCCTTTTACGACATCCCATTATCTTAAGGGTTTTTCTAACATGTGCCCCAGGGCACATGTTAAGGTGGGGACCCAGGCTTATGTGTCACAGCCTGATTGGTCAGCAGGTGATTGTGGGGCCTGATAATGATTAATAATAATAACTGCTGACCAATCAGGCTGTGACACATAAGCCTGGGTCCTCACCTTTTCATGTATAAAAAAAAAACATTTATCTTAAATATAGCAAAACTTGTGTACCTACCATTTTCTAACTAGTATATTTTGTTTTGGTGGTTGAGTAACATCATCTTTGCAGACCAATGTATAATGATGCATTAATGTTCAATTCTTGTACCTTTGATCTTTGGTCACTAAAACACTACATTTAATTTTTGCACTAACGTAACAATTCACAAAAAGATACTCCCTCCGTCCCATAATTATAGTCCACCGACAAAAAACACGTAGTTTAAGAAAAACATCATTATTACAGCTTTCTCTCTCTTACTTTTTACACAATGACATTTTTAATAACATTAATTGAGGATAATATGATAAACTTAATATAAATTCCCTATCTATTTTTGAAAGTGGACGATTAATTTGAGACAAACAAAAAAGAAAACATGAACTATAATTATGGGACGGATATGATACCTTAGGTGAAAGCAGAGTGGTAAAAGAAGGAAAGAAGGTAAAACTACTTTATTAGCCTCTGCTGTAGTTTTAAGGAGTACCAATTTGCCATCGAATATGTTGAAAGTAATTTATCATTCTGCAATCTTACCAAGTACAATTATTATTCAAGGCTAACTTAAAATGTTGAAATGCATATTATTGTGTTAGCTGCATTATGGATAAAGGATTTAGTCTAGGGTCCATGCGTAACCAAGAATTTGGGTTTGTTTATCTTACTTTGTAAGGCTCAAACTTATTCAATAATGCCTTTAAATTTAAACTAAATTGTAAAGCAAGAAGTGTAGAAGTCTTAGGAGATTTGTCTAAAAAATTATGATTACGTTTCTAGGGTCAAACAAAAGTAATACTATGTAAGGTGAACTTTGCATGTCTGTGTAAAGCCTAATCCTGAATCATCTGGTTGGATTGAGGTATTAGACATTCTTTTGGCTGCTTCGTCTGAGTTCTTGCTGCTTTTGTTAGAGAACCTGACTGAATCATCAGACTTTGTATCTTTGGTTTTGATCATGTATTGTTCTTATTTTGATAGTATGAAAAAGGAGATATGGATTGTATATCTTCCTTTATAATTGTAAGTTGTAAAGCTTATTAATGAAAAATTTCACCTTTGCACCAAAAAAAGTAATATGTGGTGGAGTGTAACGATTTGAATAGTATCAAGATTTGATGTCAAGGCATCTGTGATTAAGTCTTATATATTTACCAAACATATTTCAAAGAATTACCTACCAATATTTTTTCGTCCTATGGTGAATCTAGCCAAACGTCGCCACAAAGGTACATCCTCTACTAAGAAAGGGTAAAAGCCATAAATACTCTACGTACTTACAACTATAACTCATTATACTCTACTAATTCTTAAATAAGTCATTTAACCGTATGCCACGTCAGCAATTTTACTTGCTACTTGTACCTTTTTTATGTTTAACCGGTAACTTGTAGTCAACACGTTTATCCTTTGACTTTTTTGGGTAAAAGCCATAAATACTACTTCCAGTACCCCCCGACCCACCCGGGCCTGTTTAAACTCATTAAAGCTCTACCATTTTTTAAAAAATATTGAAAAAAAAAATATTTCTACTTCGAAAAAATTTGATTATACTCAAAACACGTTTGAAACGACGTCGTATCTGTCGTTTTAAACCACTGTTACTGGCTCAGCCCACACAATGTAACCCAACCCAACTGAAGTGTTGATTCCACCGACCCATTATTAGGTCGATGATTCTAGAGCAACCGGCATAATTCATCCGCATAATAAATCTCATCAGGCCTGACATACGAAATTTGCGTTGTGGGTTTTTAGTAATGATGGATTACGGTGAAAACCACAACCTCTATTTGTATTGATTTTGCAGATGATGACTAATTGTTGTGGTGTCGTCTCTGTCGTCTTTTGGATTGGCCGTCGAATTGGTTCAATTGCAGGTAGGAGGTTGATCTTTATTACGTACTGTGAGTTTAACAAACCTGTCAATTTCTTAGTTTTCTTTGTATGTAATTTTTTTGTGGGAGAGGGAGGGGGTTTAAACTTTAGTGCATGCTTATTTTTGTGCTTATGGTTCTGCTTATTTTAAGAATTCTAAAAATAAACAGCTCATGAATTTGTGTTTGGATTCTGTTATAGTATGCCGGTCATAAATGGATATTAGGTGTTGGGTGAAGAACCAGCATAAGCAGATAAAATAAGCAACCCCTGGGTTTGGGGTGCAATTTACATGGTCTTTTAAATTTGATATGTGGCTATAAACATCAAAAGGTCTGATTTACCAGCAGCCATTTGACGTGATATACAATTATAACGATACAGAACCATTGCATATAAGCTGTACTCATAAGCTTCAGTTGCTGATTGGGCATTGGGTGCTATTTCACCCGTATCTTGGCTGGGCAACCCGGATGGTATTTAAACAAATGCAACCGGCGTTTGCAGCCATGGCGGTGTTTCATCTTCCTTTGTCTTATTGCTTCTGATTTTGGAATACCTCATTGACAGATGAGACTGTTTTGTACATAAGAATACGTACAAACTACGGTTATTAGCCGTACGTAACCTGTGTATGAATCGGTTTAAAACGACAGATACGACGTCGTTTTAAACGGCTAATGAGTATTAAGTATAAAAAATTATCACGGTAGCTCTAGAATGATTGAGCTCGAGCTACTAATAGGGCGCGGATATGAAATCTGATATAAAAAATATCTTGTACACAAGGTACTTGACTTGGGCCAGGATAATAATTAGCCATGAGAAGAGGAAACGTGGCTCTAGGATCATCGACCTGAATTGGGGTCTGTGGAATAACACACTTCAGTAGGGATCATTTACTACTTCTTATGGGTTGCCTGGATGGCGTTTTTTACTACTTGTGGTTTGGCTTGGGTCTTGCTAACCCTTCTTGTTTGCTCCTTTTTGGGGGGTTACATTGTGTAGCCTGGCCAGCAACAGTGGTGTTTTTAAAAATGATAGATAATGGCTGTATGGGTAAACGACTGGTCCTATTTGAAGGCTAATAAGTATATTTATAATGTCGTAGGCAAATGTTGATTAGTTTATGTTTAGTACGCACGGTTTTAACGAAACTGAATCTTGGCTGGGCTCATTAGTCACACCACAGCCGTGCGATTGCTGCCATTTGGTTTAGGTGTTTGTCTCTCCCAATTTGAGATTGAATGCATAACTCTTATTTGTATTTTACTTCTTATTTGGCGCTGCTTGGGTTTATGGTTTGGGTTGCAACCACAAAATGTGCTTCATTTTTGCGTTTATTATTGCACAGAAATCAGTCGTATACTTCTTTGGCGATTGAATTGTAGATGCATTGTACTTGGCTATGATGATCTTTAAAATATGTTGTCTTTGCCGCAGATAGTGGAAGGTTGGCACTAGGTGCGAGTATGTGCTAGCTCTCAGCAACCTTCCTATGAGCGCAAGCCATCATCAATTTCTCTGAGCCAAATTTATAATGTATTTTGTTTGAAAAAGTGGAGATGTATTAGTCCATTGAAAAGGGGAGACGTCCTTGTGGTCAAACATGACTGCGTTTTTTAGCCTGGAATGGATATAATTATACATAATGCTAAAGGCGATGATGATTAGTTTCTGTTTAGTACATGCGCGGTTTACTGATCCCTTGTACTCTTGGTTGGGTAGTACACACATTCATCTCCCCTTAGCGTGTGATTGCAGCCATGTCAGGTGTTTAGTCCCGTTTAATTTTCTTATTTGTATGTTTAACTGTGATATATGTAAATGACCAGATGGTAAGAAACATTCTAGCTATTAGAAACATATGCAAACCTTCAACCATAAGAACTCGGGTTCTCAGATATACCAAACCACAAAGCTGTTCTTGAAACAACCCTTCACCAGCATGCAACTTTATCTGAAAATTACGTGTTTATTGTCAAACACGGTGTATTGATTTACCATCTACGTGGGCTTGAGCTGAAACCCTCACCAAGTGTATCTGTTCTTGAAACAGATATTGAAGCCGGCAAGGGGAATACGTTTATTGCAAGTTTTCAATAGACCGCATGAGGTATAACCAGTCGAGCAGATGCTGAGACTCAGGTGAAGCTAGATTGAGAAGCTAAAGATGGAGATACTGATCTTTATCTTTCACAACAACCGTTATTATTCCCGAACACGCACTAACATGGTTGGTCTACTCATGACATGGGTTCAAAATGCTTAGTTCTTGGGTCAAAGGACCCGAACCTGTTGCAACACGTATGTGTAAAAGAAACAGAGGCATACTCTTTCTTTGAGGCAGCTGTTCAGTCCTTGAAGACTTATCAGGTGAGTAACTATTGCCTATGTATCCGAGAGTCTTAGTTCTGATTGCCTGAGATGGAAGAGACCTTTTGGCAGATTGAGGATTGCTACTTATAAACAGGAAATGGGTCTAGATATTGATCCAAAGTTATAATATGAATGTCAGAAGTTGTGCTTTTCATACTTAATGGTACCAATATTAATTAAAACTGTTTTAGCTATTTTTTTTTAAATGAGCGAATATATTCCATAGCATCTTATTATTAGAATATTCATAAATTTATAAATATGTATGTAGGATCTGAACGATGGTCAGCCGCTAATGGAAGACGGCAAGCTTAAAGATACAATGCCCTTTTATGTACAATTAATTAGTTGACGGCTAAAACATACACTTTGGCCGATGTTTGATCTAATTGCTCTAACTCCCAGGTATAAACTGTGAATCTTAGTTTGGTTCCTAAGTGAGACAGTTCGGTTTCAATACATAGGTTTAAAATAAATGTCAAAAGTAGATATAGAATGTACCAAAAATCATCATGTGTTCTGTTAGTTCGCTTAGGAACAAACAAAATTTGTTACACACTCAATTTTGCATTAATTCAAGTGAATTGCTCTATAAGGTTCTTTGTTTTCATAAATGAAGCCCCGCAGCAACGCGCGGGTACTCTTGCTTGTTTATATAAGTTTTATACTTCGAAATATATTTTTTTCGAAGTATAAATACTTCGAAAATTTTTTATAAAATAAAATTTTATACTTCGAAATAAAAAATTTATACTTCGAAAACTTATTTTTATTTCGAAAAAAAATTTATACTTCGAAATTTTTTTTTATTTCGAAGTATAAAAAAAATTTTAAATTTTTTTTATTTCGAAGTATAAATTTTTTTTTTATAAAAAGTTTAAAATTTTTTATAAAAAAAAGAATTTTTAGTGAGTTGGGTGAGGGTGTGGTTTATTTTTTTTTTTTGTCAAAAAAAAAAGGGTTTATTTATTTTTTAGGGTAAAAGCCATAAATACCTTATGTACTCACATTTATAACTCATTATACTCCATTATGAAATAGTGACATGGCAAGGTAACTGGTTATTGCGGGTTTCATAGTGTATAATGAGTTGTTTACGAATTCGTAGAGTATAATGAGTTAAACACGCGAGTACATGGAGTATTTATGGCTTTTACCCACTAAGAAAATACCGCCATTAGCCACACGCACGAAGGTGTTGGTATGTCGGACGTTGATGTATTGGAGTATATTATTATGTTTCATCCTTCTCTTAATTTGCTTGATTAATTGAGGATGAGATGCATTTTATTGTTTATATAATATTGTTGCCTTTCTAAAAAAAACCACGGGACAATCCAACTTCCTTGGAAAACTTTTTGTCTCGAGCAATTCATTTGGGCTTCAGAAACGTGATAGAATAGGATATGAAGTTTACATTTGAGAAATAAGTGGTTGAATTACCGTAGTTGTTAATACAAATAAACCAATAAAAACGTTTATTTTACTTCACGATCTTCTCATGTTTTGTTGATAAAATCTCTATGAAAGTAAAACGTCTTGAACGTTACTTTTCTATTTTTAGCATTACTTTAAAATTCAAGTAAATCAAGTAAACCTTTATTTGCATCATAATTAACATCATCATTTGCAGCATATCTTAGGACAATCTTACAAGATTACACATGATATCTTAAGATTTAGTAAATCAAAATTCGGATTGTGTTATTGTGTGCCGGTTTTGTTGCATATAAAGGCCGGTTCTGTTCTGCAACAGAACCGGCGGGAACCGGGCTACGGTATAAATTTTGGCTATAAATACCAAGTCATTTCTTATGTTTTTTCACCCTTTTCCAGCTCAATATTCTCGTATCTACTGATCATTCTCTCTTGTATAGTCTTATTTAGTATCTTGTAGGTAATCCTCTTCAAAGAAGAAATTGCCAAACACCCATTCGAGACGATCAAGTTCTTAGATTCTTGTTTCACATCTCCATACCATTGTCAAGATCACATTGTTGAATCTTTCATATCATTTAGTAGTTGTAGTTGTATTCATCATCATTGTAAATCAAGTATAGTATAGTTTGGGTTGATTCTACCGTGTGAAGAATTCGGTATTTAGCTTTGTACCGTTAAAAAGTGTAAGCAACGTTGTGAGGCTTCTTCGTCGGTTAAAGGAGATTGGTGACAGATAGTTACGAACTCTCGAGTAGGTGACTCGAGGAGTGAAGTAAGGCAAGGAAGGTGTCCTTGTAACCGAACCACTATAAATACTTGTGTCTCGGTTAACTCTTTCTAACTCTTACTTTTACTTGCTTAATTTCTATTCATCCAACATCAATATTGTGCAAACTTCACATAAGATCAAACAAAATTTAAAAAAATGCAGGAAAACTATTCAACCCCCCCCCCCCTTCTAGTTTTATACAATTGGTATCTGAGCAAAGTTACCAAAGCTTTTTAAAAGTTATTGTATTTTAAAACTTTAAAACGACTATGGATTTGGAAAACTACAAAGAAGGTAAGTCTATGCAACGACCACCTCTCTTTGAGGCTAATTATTTTATATATTGAAAAAACCGTTTTGAAACTTATGTGACGTCTAAAGATATTGATCTTTGGTATATTATAGTTTATGGTAATTACAAACCTACCATCAAAGATAAAGATGGTAAGGAAGTAATCATCACTCATGAAGAATTTGATGAAAACCATAAGAAAATGATTTCCAAAAATAATGAAGCAAAAAATGGTTTTATACAATGTTTTACTAAAAAAGAATATGAAAAAATTTTCATGTGTGATACGGCTAAGGATATTTGAAACTCTTTAATAATTACCCGTCAAGGTAACAAACAAGTTAAGGATAACAAAATAGACCTATTTGTTCAAAAATATGAAGAATTCATCATCTCGGATGATGAAACTATTGATTGTGCTTTTGCTAGATTTAATACTATTATTACATCACTAAAAGCACTTGATTAATCTTTTTCAAGTCGTAATCATGTTAGGAAATTTTTGAGAGCTCTTCCTACTAAATGGCGTCCGAAGGTTACGGCAATAGAAGAATCCAAGGACTTATCAACTCAACCTCTAGACGAGCTTATCGACAATTTAAAGGTCTATGAGGTAGTACTTGAGAAGGAATTGAAGATCTCTAAGAACAAGAAAGAAAAGTACAAATCACTTGCTCTCAAAGCAAGAAAAGTTTTAAGTGAAGAAGAAGCAACCTCTTCAGATAGCAATGATGAAGAATATGCCATGGCGATAAGAGATTTCAAAATATTCTTTAGAAGAAGAGGCAAGTTTGTTCGTCAACCTCATGACGACAAGAAGAACTTTCGAAAAATAAAGGAAGCTGAAAAGGAGAAGGATTCTTGAGTTGCTTTATGATTATAGGTACGTCTAAAAGTTAAATTAGAACCGGATGAATGGATCAAGGATAGTGGGTGCTCAAGACACATGACGGGCAACAAAGATCTCTTCTCATCCTACAAGACTATAGACAGATGTAATGTAGTTTTTGGTGGAAACACTAAAAGCAAGATCGTCGAAAAAGGTACAATTTCTCATAAATCTCTCACTATTCATGATTTTAGTCACGTAGAAAACTTAGAATTTAACTTACTTAGTATAGGGCATATATGCGACAAAAAATGCGAAGTGCAATTTAGTAAAACCGGTAGCGAAATAATTAAGGACAACATTACCATAGGAAGAGGAATTATAAAAAATGGCCTTTACATAATGAAAATGGGAAACTCTCCAAAAGATAGTCTTTGTCTAACCTCAATAGATGATACTTCGACCTTATGGCATTAAAGATTGGGTCACGCCAATATGCGACTTATACAATCGCTTTCATCTAAAAAGCTTGTTAAGAATTTGCCTAAACTAAAATTTGAAAGTCATTTTTGCGATGCTTGTCGTATTGGAAAACAAGTACACGCTTAAGATCTCAAAAACCAAAACAGATAGGGACAGAGTTGTGAAACAAAAGAAACAGGAGGAAGAAGGTCTCAAGGAAACCTTTTGTCACATTGGCAAGGATAGAAACCATAAAGCTTTCTCCTGCTCTCCTATTTTTTCATAAACCCCTATCCTCATGGGTTTCTGGAACACGCTTCATAAATCTTTGATTTATCTTCTTTTAAAAGAGTGAATCATTAGGGGTTAGGATAATCTTGAGTAGTAATCCAATATATTATTCCAGATATAATTGTGATCACAAATTCGATCATCTTGCCAGTTTTGAGTTTGAACAAGAAATCGGACCTATTATTTGCCTAAAGCCTAGAAGGTATCAAGTTACATCCTTCAGATACCTCTCTATCTTTACATGTTTTGTCTCCTTCAACAAAACATGAGAATGATTTTGTCCTTTTCCAATATGACGAAAGAATATGACTTGATTGTCCATCTTACACATGTGATAAAAGGTCATATTGAATATAATTGTTCAAATGAACGTGTTCTAAGCCTAGTAACAATAAAATACTTAGTGAAGTAAGGACTACAACTTGAATACTTAATCCGAAGAACTCAAGTTAAGACTCGTTTGCAACGCAACTCTATGTGTCGTTCTAGAAAATCTAAAAATAATAAACAGATAATCTCAAACAAGAACTCCTTAACTAGATGTTAGTCTCATGGAACCAAACGCCTAAAAATCATAAAGGTAAGTGTCCTCTCTCTTTCTCTTTCTTCTCTCTGAGTCTAGGATTCTATTTCTTGCACATAAAACTTTCGGGAGCCATGTTATTTTTACTATATGTATGCATTTTATTTCAAGAAAATTTCTCATAAAAAAACCGAAAGCATGTTTTAACAAACATATTCTCACAACTAGGACATCTAAAAACTGTATTGTTTAATACAAAATAAAAACATTTCTTTCTTTTGCATCACACTTGTCTCTTGAACGTCTATAAAGAAACACATGGTCAATATGTCATTTCAAACATGTTCAATTGTAGCTACATAAAAATAAGGAGGCTTTGGGTTATCTCAAGTACTAATATATTTTCTTTGAGTCAAGATAACCGCACCTCCAACATCTCTTCATATAAGCACACACTAGAAAAAAAATTCTGCAGAAGCCGATTCCATTGGCTTTTCAAAGCGGTTCTGTTCTGCAAAAGATTCGGCATAACCGGCAACACTGTACAGCAGTTCTTTTAGCTACGAATTTCAAACTTCTACCTTAACAAATTCCATCCTAATCTAACCTATCAGTCCTAGGTGTTTAGAAGTTGACTATAGGCAAATCCAATCATTAGATTTTCACCAAAATGTCAAGCAATGCATTAATCTCTAAATTTCTCTCTATAAATGACTTGATCCAAAACTAGTTATCTTGTCAAAAAGTACATTGAAAAAAATGCCTAAGGAAAAGAAACTCAACCTTAAGCGCATCGCTAGGATTAGTGTTCATCCTTGTTGCTTCTCTAATCCTCGTCCAATATCCCCTCCCTATCATCCTCTATCACCACCTACCGACTACCAAACAGCACCACCATTAACCCCAAATTCTTCTCCACCACATTCTTCACCAACTTTTTCACCCATAATCTCTTCGGGCATTTCACCAAGCAAACTTCTACTTACTCCAAAGTCATCACCACCACCCATGACCTCTCCTCCACCGGCTCCAACCTAACCATCCAAACTCTCCTCACCATTGGCCATCAACATTGATCCCATCGAACTCTTGTTTTCCACTCCTCCTACCTCTCCTCAAGCTCTCTTTGACACTCTCGAAGACCTTTCGCCAACAACAACAAATCCTCCACCACATACGCCATCTTTTGATTTCATTCAATGCTTAGCCAATGAACCACTACCTCTTCCGGCTATGGAACCTCCTCTTCCACCATTGCCACCTCAATCACCAACTTTTCCCCAAAATCCTCCTTCTAAATTCCCGCCACTTCCGCCACCAGGACCAATCAATCCTTTCCCTTTGCTAACTTATGAAATCTTTTGTGAGCATGGCCAACGAACCCAAGTTGTTGTTGACAATCTCCGGGACGAGATGCGATTCATTCTTAATCACATCCTTGACCGCCTTAATGTTCTTAGGCACCATTTCTAGATTAGGAAATTAGATGTATAGTAAAATTCCATTTCGTTATGAATTTCTTGCTATGTTGTAATTTAATCTTAACAAATAAAATTATGTTTCTCTTATTGTGCTCTTTGAAAATTGTATGTTGTTGAAAATTATTGGGGTAATCACACGTTTGACTTCTTAAGTCAGTTGGTTCCATCGGCTTTCAAAGCTAGTTCTATTCCAGGAACAGAACTGGGGACGCCGGTTCTATAGTAGCCATTTCTAGTGCCTTGGCTTCTAACTTTTCTTTTGTAGGTGTTGATAAAATATAATGCCTAAAAACATTACTAATATTTTTTCACATCTTTACGTTTTGATAATCACAAAATATAAAAACGTTCAACGTAAAATTAAACGTAAATAAGTAATTAATAGTAAATTCTCATTTCAACAAATACATCACTTAAAGGTATGAATAAATAAATGCTTAATGCATTTTATGATCAAATGAAATTTTTATTCAACCTCACACTTTTATAAAATGTTGTAAACATTTTATAAACATTACAAAACATTTTCTACAATTAAAAGAAATGTTTTATTCAAAATAAACATTTTGAAATTCAAATTTTCGAACCTAAAACGGCTAGAAAAGTTCCAGAAAATTCGTCCTACACAAAAGACAAACTGGGGAAGCCCCAGTCTATGGTGGCCCCCTTAAATACATGGTCGGCCCCCTTAAAATTAAGGGGACCGCCCACCTATTTAAGGGGACCGGCCCTAGGTAGACGCTCCCCCAGTTTATCCTATAAATACTGGATATTTCCCCACAATTTTCTCATCTTTTGCACTCATTTTTTCTGCTCAAAATAGCCCACATATCTTCTCTAAAATTCTTTGATCATCTAATCATAAAGCTTTGTTTCCAAGTGATCCAAGCTTAATTCCTCAAGTGTAAGAGAAGAATACTTTTATCATCAAGTGAAGAAGTATTACACCTCAAGTGTGTATTGCAATCTTGTTGCAACCATATCACATATTTGTAAATCAATTGTATATTTAATATTTGTGTGTAGTAGCTAGATCTTGAGGATCTTTATAAGTTAGGTTAATTATGGTGATCTTAATACCAGTAGGTTAGATAGTTGTAGATATAAGTAGAGTGGTGAAGATAGTTTTGAAAAGTCTGAAGTTGTGAAGAAGTCGTGAAGTAGAGAGTAGTGACAATTCGTAAGCGTTTGTGGTTGTGAAAGATTATTTCTAGCTAAGATTAGAACTCGACATTTAGCTTTGTGTCGTACATTCTTGTAAGTAATGTTGTGTAACGGGTTTTTCTCCGCCATAAGGGAGTTGTTGACGACAGATGAAGAAAACCTCGAGTTAGGTGCATCGGGGATGGAGTAGGGCCGAAAGAGCGCTTCGTTACAGAACCACTATAAATCCTCAATGTTTGGTGGTTTGATGTTCTTAACTCTTATCTCTTTGTCTTACTTTATCAAATTATATACTTAATATTGTTCAAATTGGCAAGCATTGAATTTACAAAAAGTCCGAATCTAAGTTTTACAAACAAAACTTAAAACTAAATTTTAAAAAGCAGTTAACTATCACCCCCTTCTAGGTTTCCATAAATTGGTATCTAGAGCCAACGCTAAACAAGATTATTTAAAATAAATTAGTATTTATAAAAAACTTGAATCGATCTATGGAATCTAAAAATATCTAGAAGGGCAATTTATGCAAAGACCACCACTATTTGAAAATTGATTGGAATCTATTTAATGAAAATAGATTCGAAAAAACCTATGTCAATCAAAAGATCTAGATCTTTGGCATGTTATTAACCGAAGTTATATTTTTCCTCCTATTCAAAATAATCCCAAAACCAAAAAAGGATAAGTTATACCTTTTCATAAACGAAAATGATGATCTTAAAAGAAATTGCAAAAATAATGAAGCTAAAATGGTAATTTATAATGCATTGCCAACTAAAGAATACAAAAGAATATTTATGGTCAAACCGCAAACGAAATATTGGGATACTTTGCTAATCACACATTAGGTAATAATCAAGTCAAAGCTAAAAAAGATCTTTCTAGTTCAACCAATATGAACAATTTACGATTCCGAAGCAGTAATCAATAGATATATGCCTTTGCTATAAATAAAGTTAACGACTATTATTAGCTAGTCTAACAGCACTTTGAATGGAAGGTTTTTCTAGCAAGAATTGTGTTAGGAAATTTCTTAGGGCATTACATCCAAAATGGCGGGCGAAAGTCACGGCAATTGAAGAATCAAAGAATCTAACAACCTTACCTCTTGACGAACTTATTAGAAATTTAAAGGTTTATGAAGAAGTAATTAAGAAAGATTCTGAAACCGTCAAAAGCAAAAAAGAACAAAGTAGATCTATTGCCTTGAAAGCTAGAAAGGAATCTAGTGATAACGATAGCTCAACCTCCTATAGTGAAGATGAAGAATACGCCACGGCCGTAAGAGACTTCAAGAAATTCTTCAAAAGACGAGGACGATTCGTAAGACAACCATATGAAGAGAGAAAATCATTCCAAAGAAATAAAGACGAACAAAACAGGCAAAGAGAAAGAAAAATGCTAAAGTGTGGTTGACCAAATCATCTCGTCAGAGAATGTCGAAAACTATAAAGATATCAAAACCAGAAAGCGTTTGTTGGAGGATCTTGGAGTGATAGCGACGAAGATGAAGATGAAAAAACAAATGACGAAAAGTGTCTTATGACTAAAGCTTCCAATGAGGTACTTTCCAAAACCGAATACTTTAGTGATGACCATTCAACACTAGACGAAAATGACTTAGATAGTGAATATAGTAGACTATTCAAATTAGGTCTTAAAATCATGGCTAAAAGAATAAAACTTTAAAACAAGCTAAAGTAGAATTAGAAAATGAAGGCACAAAATTAAGAGATAAATTATCTAGGTTAGAAAAAGGTAAGGAAGTAATTGAAGAATGTAAATTATGTCAAGACCTCAAGCTTGAAAATGAGAAGCTTAGAAAGGAAATATCTAGGCTAAACCAATTTAATGAAGTAGTACACGTCACTTAAGAAAATAATAAGTTCTCAAAAAACTTTCGGAGATAAATCCGGGTTAGGTTTTAATTTTACCAAAGGATCACCTAGCGAAACCAAACAAGTAAAGTTTGTAAAAGCCCAAGAAGTTGAGTCGAAAGAAAAATTGATAGAATCAAACCCAAAATTTAATACTTAAAAATAATACTAAAATTCCTATTGCAAATGATGATGAGGTAAATCATTTTTTACAACCCTCCTTAAAACCCAAGTCGGATTTACTAAACCACAATGATGATCTCAAACACCTCCTCCGAGAAGAAAATGAAAACTCTCATCCTCTTCCCTAAAAAAAAACCCCAAACACCCCCTCAACACTACGGAGAGACAAAGGTAGACCAAATTAACTCCGTAACCACTAATCACACAATGTGTAAATCATCCACATCAACCAAGCTTTACTCAATGTGGACGAGCCACCGTTGCAATGTTGTTCGAATCAAATGCAAAACGTATGCGGAAACAATAACTTCGGACACATGAAACGTTGGAGACCAAATGGCTAAGCCATCACAACCTTTGAAGTAGTGTGCTCTCTACAAACATTCTTTGTCTCCGGATTAAAGAATTCATGAAAAGGGTTCCCATGAACTCAAAATCATTTACATTATGAATACATAATGAAGATAATCTAAAGACTAATGGTACGTCACATATAACGATAGAATCATGAGAATATAAATAAATGATCTAAGAGACTAAAGATGTTGTAGTGGAATTTGTTCTTAGAAAAATAATGTAGTCTCTAGAAATATCAATTTGTTGGCTTTCTAGCTTGAAGAAATAGTTCTCTATGAACTATTCTTCGTGTATATTATATTATTATATGTCACAAAGACAAGAAGAGCAAGCCTAGTGTTTAACAATTAACATAGAAGTAGGATATAGTCGCACGAAGAGTCATAGTCACCACTAGGATGAGAACAAACTCCCTTCTGAGCCTCGACGAACACCGTCAGATCCGTGTCAACCATCATCCACTGACTATCGGAATCAACATGTTGAATTTTCACTACGTCTAATTAATTCATTATCTTTGCTATCCGATCCGTCTCATCTCAAATCGAATATACTAATTGTCTTTTTGAAGAAATTAATCCTTCCTTCTTGCAAGAAATTTCATCTCTAAATCACCTCTCGAATTGACGTCTTGACTATCTCGTCCGAAATAGTCAAAGAAACTTTTTAATTAAACAAAGGGTTAATTAATATAAGTTAGTCAATAAATCATTCTCGCCAAAAACTGGCCAAAAACATCAAAGGAAACACTTTTTTGAGGGCGGCCCCCTTAAAATTAAGGGGACCGGCCGTGTAAAATGGGCGGCCCCCTTAATTAATTAAGGGGACCGCCTATCTGGAAAAACAAACACCCCCTTTCTGTCGAAATTATATACCCAAACTTCATTTTTTCTTCTCCTTCTTCCCTCTACCTGCTGTGAACGAACCACCCACACCAAAAACTTCAAAAATCAAACCTCAAATCATCAAATTAACCAAAATTCGCAAGGGGAAATTACTAACAAGTCAATCAACAACATCCATTGTAAGCTTTTTTTAACCTTCTTTTGTTTAATCTCATCCAATTTTGTTCTTAATCAAAATTGGGTATTTTTGATTATTTTCATAATTTTCATTTTGGTCTAGGAATTCAATAACTACAATGATACATATAGTCATAGGAACATTACAACCTTGATAGGATTGAATCAAAACACTAATTGAGTCAGAAAAAAAAATTTGGTTCGAAATTTTTATAAATATACATACATATTTTTTAAATTTTAAAACAAAGTTTATACATTGTTGATTCATGCCAAAAACATGTTAAAACAACATTACTTTGCCCATCAAAACGTACATTCCTAAATGTGTACTTTTCGAATCAATAGAAAATGTGTTATAAAATTAAAGGGGTGGTTGGCTAGTTTCTTAGGATCAATTTTTAGAGTCGAAATGACCATCACTATAGTTTTGTCACTTGTGTAAACACTTCACTAACTTGTATAAGTCATCAAGATATATAATTCATATATATATTGATATATTTTGTGATTGGTATAAAATAAAGGGGCGTTTCGTTTAACTTTTTAAAATATGGTTTTGAGTCAAATCAAACACTACTTAATTTTTGTCAAGTCAAAAATAATAAACTTATACTTGTCAAACAAAATATACACTTAATACATAATTTTTTACAAACTTAGAAAAATTTTGTATTGATAAAGGAGTGTTTGGGTCATTATTTTGATGTTGAAATATATAACTAATATATATTCTTCGACATCCTAGATTAAGTCAAAATAAATTAAGGAACATACGGATCACTTCTTAGATTTTTATTTTTAGAGTCGAAGTGATCCTTGTCCCACATTTGTCACTTTTCAAAACTTTATTTTCTGTATTATATTTTTTTGTAACATTTCATATTGTTGATTATTTGTTTAGGAGACAAAATGCCGAAAGCTACTACAACCGATATATCCCTTACTAAATCCTACATACCAAAAGTATCCAAAATTCCCGGCATCTCCTCTACCATTGCCCAATTCTACAAACCTATTAAAAACCGCAACATTCACGAAGGTCGTGTTGTTGATCAAGCTTACTACAAATCCAACAACATCGAGCGTCTCTTTACTAATATATGTTTCAATTATCTCTTTCAAATCAACAAACCGATTGTTCTAAGATTTATTCTAGACTTCTATAGCCAAGTCACGATACAAACTGATGAATATGGTTATCTTGTTATCTCCTTTATGATTCAACACGAATTCATAACTCTTACTCTCGCTTAATTTGGTCAAATTCTCAAAATTCCATACAATGGTTAAGTTGTTTTTACAAACGAATAGGACCTTGCATCTCTTGAGTATTCTCGAGAAACCGAGGGACCATATTGCACCGATCTTCCGACTCCCGATGACATTTGTCAACTTCTCGAATTGGAACGTGTCATGGTAGATCGTACCATTAAAAGTCAAACGGTCTCTCTCAATCAAAATCAAATTCTCACCAAATAATTAATCCTCGGCATGAAGCAATGGGAAGAGCTCATTATAGAAAATGTGTTCGGACTAGGAGAACATCGGGATCATCTTCCCGCTTGTCTCGCTCACATGTTGTATTGTGTTGTTGCCGAAGAACAATACAATCTTGCTTATTTTTTTGTCAAAAGAATCCAATGTGCTAGATATACTCTAACTACTAATATTCTGTATGGCATGTTTCTTACTCGTCTCTATCGATACGTCATGGAAACATATCCTCATCTTGACAATGGCATTTATGACATTGTTGATCGATTCATGCATCCTCTTGCCCTAAAACAAACTCGACGACCTCGAAGTGATCGTGGCAAGGCACATCATTCCGTATCTTCTTCATCTTCTCATCATCAAGGCACGTCATCTCATCAACACATTGATGATGATGATGATAATGTCCAAACTTCTCATGCAAGTACTCCATCTCCTACCACCTACCTTAACTCTCTTCATCCTCTCAACTACCAAAACTACCAAATGTCTTCCGCTTCCGAACAAACCGATGAAACTCTCTTTGAACGACAAACCGCCTTGCTCAACCAAACGCAACAAATGCATAAGGAGATGCGCGGAGGTTTCAAATCATTTGGAAAGGCACTAAAATAAGTGTTTAGCAAGAAGAAGAAATGAGGACATAGGATTGATGTGAGCTAGATGGCTAAGTGTAGTTTAAGACAATTTTTAACTTAATTATGTGTATGTTATTAACAACTTGTATGGTGATCATCCGATGTATTCAAAAAGACTTATGTGTTGGTTATTTTTAGGTACTTGTTTGCTATAATGACTTAAACCTTTGGTTGTTTTATTAAATCAACTAGTTGTGCCACTTTGGTTTCATAATTTAATGTGTTTATTACATGTTATATGATTAAATGTGCTACTCTCACAAAAATCTGAGAAAAATCATTTTTCTGTGAAAAATGGAACCAACAGAGGGCGGCCCCCTTAATTTTAAGGGGACCGCCCTAGTATTTCGCGGGTAAAAAAGTATTTTTTCTGCTTTTTGACCGTCTTTTACCTAGTCTTAGCTATCTTTACCCAGAATGCTCGAACATAATTTGGAATAATCTAAACTAGTTCAAACTCATTCCATTTTCAAACCATTTCCTTCCCATAAATTCCCTCTAAATGATCATCTCCAACACACCATCTTCTTCATCATTCATCAACCATTATCAACATCCATGGCATCCACTAGAGCCCCATTTCCAAAGCCTCCAAGAAACCAAAAATCAACATCATTCCACCAAAACAATTGTTTGTGGATTTAACCCATGATGACAAAAAAACTCCATCACCCACACTTCAACTATCATCACCTAGTGCTCCTAATGCACCCTCTAAAACACCATCAACCAAAGATACTTCCTCATCCTTAATTGACTACATACCCAAATCACCAACCTCATAAACATCACTTTTACCCAATGGTTACTTGAACTCACCAACATCTCCTCCTTTAAGAGTTTCTCCACCACCTCCAACTCAAGAAAATGCATCAATGGACATCACTCTCACCCTTTCACCAATTACCCCACTTGATGTCTAACTTGATACTCCATCACCTTCACCACCTATCTTTGGTCATCCCATTCCTTAGAACCTTCTTGAGGCACATGGAGATTCATGCGTGTGTTGCATTCACAATCGTACTCTCATATTTGGGTTAAGAGATGAACTCTAATATATGTTTTCATTTATTGAACATATGTTCTCACAACTGCTAACAACCATCATCCCACCACCTCCACCATCTTCACCAAACTAAACATACTCTATGTTTAGTTTCTCAAAATAATTATCCATCCATTATTTTGCAAGCAAGTCCTACGGAGCTTTACTAGTTATAGGACTCTTTGTAGTTTAAAAAATTCATGAATGTTAGCATGTTATTTTCCTTATGTATGCTTGAGTGTGGTTCACATTCTATTTTACTTCAATGGAAGATTAATGTTGGTTGCATTACTAGTGTGCCATATTTTTCCTTCTTACTACATGTTAGAAATATTTGTATTGTTCTAACTCGTTTTTGTAGCCAAGAAACCATAGCTTGATTCCTTGGTGCCCTCGAACGAGGGGGAGCACACATCAAGGGGGAGCATTTATTCCGTTGATTTAACTAGCAATTCTTGACGATGTCTTTTTTGATTCTACAAAAAGGGGGAGAAATAACATGAAACTCACTAAATACTTGTTTAAAAATAATTTTACATTTAATGAGTTTAAATTTTGTAATCATCAAAAAGGGGATGATTATTGATACCAAATATAATGCCTAAACATTACTAATATTTTTTCAACATCTTACGTTTTTGATAATCACAAAATATAAAAAACGTTTCAACGTAAAAATTAAACGTAAACAAGTAATAGTAGTATATTCTCATTTCAACAAATTACTCACTTAAAGGTATGAATAAATAATCTGCTTATGCATTTTATGATCAAATGATAATTTTTATATTTCAACCTTAATTTTTTTAAATTTGTAACTTTTTTAAACATTTAAAACATTACAAAACATTTTCTACAATTAAAAGAAATGTTTTATTCAAAATAAACATTTTGAAATTTAAATTTTCGGACCTAAAACCGCTAGAAAAGTTCCAGAAAATCCCCCCTACACAAAAGACAAACTGGGGAAGCCCCAGTCTAGGGCGGACCCTTAAATACACGGCCGGCCCCCTTAAAACTAAGGGGACCGCCTACCTATTTAAGGGGACCGGCCCTAGGTAGACGCTCCCCCAGTTTGTCTTATAAATACTAGACTTTTCCCCATAATTTTCTCACCTTTTGCACTTATTTTTTTTGCTCAAAACAGCCCCTATATCCTCTCTAAAATCCTTTGATCATCTAATCATAAAGCTTTGTTTCCAAGTGATCCAAGCTTAATTCCTCAAGTGCAAGAGAAGAATACTTTCATCATCAAGTGAAGAAGTATTACACCTCAAGTGTGTATTGCAATCTTGTTGCAACCATATCACATATTTGTAAATCAATTGTATATTTGATATTTGTGTGTAGTAGCTAGATCTTGAGGATCTTTGTAAGTATAGTTAATTAGTGGTGATCTTACCAAGTAGGGTTAGATAGTTGTGATATAAGTATAGTGGTGAAGTTAATTTGTGAAGAAGTCTTGAAGTTGTGAAGTCATGAAGTTGTGAAGTAGTGAACAAGTCGTGAAGTTGTGTTGTGAAAGATTGATTCTAGCTAAGATTAGACCTCGACATTTAGCTTTGTGTCATAAATCGGTGTAAGCAACGTTGTGAACGGTTTTCTCCGCCATAAGGGAGTTTGTTGACATAGTGAAGAAAACTCTCGAGTTAGGTGCTCGGGGAGTGGAGTAGGGCGAAGAAGTGCTTCGTTACCGAACCACTATAAATCCTCGCGTTGTGGTTTGATTTTTCTTACTCTTATCTCTTGTCTTACTTTATCATTTTATATACTTATATTGTTCATATTGTGCAAGCATTGAATTCACAAAAAGTTGAATCTAAATTTTACAAACAAACTTAAAATTTAAATTTAAAAAGCGGTAAACTATTCAACCTCCCTTCTAGTTTTCTACAGTAGGTACTCCAATAGCAAAGGGGAGCATATCTCTTTATATCTAATATTTTGTTTGCAGCTCTTTTACAATGATAAGCACCCTTCTATGGGGAGCTTTCCGCACTTACACATATCAAATCTAACTCATTGGATACCTCTTCGTAACCTTTTGCAACCTTAGCATCTTTTTGTTTCGATAAAAAGGGGGAGAAGGGAAGTAAAATGAATTCTAAAACTTAATCCAAACACTCAAACAAATTCATTTTAACTAATTTACTTTTATTAGATTTTAGTTTTGTCATCAACTAAAGAGGGAGATTGTTAATACAAATAAACCAATAAAAACGTTTATTTTACTTCATGATCTTCTCATGTTTTGTTGATAAAACTTAGTAAAATCTCTATGAAAGTAAAACGTCATGAACGATACTTTTCCATTTTTAGCATTACTTTAAAATTCAAGTAAATCAAGTAAACCTTTATTTGCATCATAATTAACATCATCATTTGCAGCATATCTTAGGACAATCTTACAAGATTACACGTGATATCTTAAGATTTTGCAAATCAAAATTTGGATTATGTTACTGTGCGCCGGTTCTGTTTCATATAATGGCCGGTTCTGTTCTGCAATAGCAGAACAGAACCGGTGGGAACTAGGCTACAGTAGAAATTTTTGCTATAAATACCAAGCCATTTCTCATGATTTTCTCACCCTTTTTGCAGCTCAATATTCTTTTATCTGTTAATCATTCTCTCTTGTATAGTCTTATTTAGTATCTTGTAGGTAATCTTCTTCAAAGAAGAAATTGCCAAACACCCCTTAAAGACGGTCAAGTTCTTAGATTCTTATTTCGCATCTCCATACCATTGTCAAGATCACATTGTTGAATCGTGCATATCATTTAGTAGTTGTAGTTGTTTTCATCATCATTGTAAATAAAGTATAGTATAGTTTGGGTTGATTCTACCGTGTGAAGAATCTGGTATTTAGCTTTGTTCCGTTAAAAAGGTGTAAGCAACGTTGTGAGGCTTCTCCGCCGGTTAAAGGAGATTGGTGACTAGTAGTTATGAACTCTCGAGTAGTTGACTCGGGGAGTGGAGTAAGGCAAGGAAGGTGTCCTTGTAACCGAACCACTATAAATACTTGTGTCTCGGTTAACTCTTTCTAACACTTTTACTTGCTTTGTTTCTATTCATCCAACATCAATATTGTGCAAACTTCACATAAGATCAAACAAAAATTAAAAAAATACAGGAAAACTATTCAACCCCCCCCCTCCTTCTAGTTTTCCGCAATTGGTATCAGAGCAAGGTTACCAAAGCTTTTTAAAATTTATTGTATTTTAAAACTTTAAAATGATTATGGATTTGGAAAACTACAAAGAAAGTAAGTCTATGCAACGACCACCTCTCTTTGAGGCTAATTGTTTTATATATTGGAAAAACCGTTTTGAAACTTATGTGAATCCTAAAGATATTGATCTTTGGTATATTATAGTTTATGGTAATTACAAACCTACCATCAAAGATAAAGATGGTAAGGAAGTAATCATCACTTATGAAAAATTTAATGAAAACCATAAGAAAATGATTTCCAAAAATAATGAAGCAAAAATAGTTTTATACAATGCTTTATCGAAAAAAGAATATGAAAGAATTTTCATGCGTGATACTGCTAAGGATATTTGAAACTATTTAATAATTACCCATCAAGGTAACAAACAAGTTAAGGATAACAAAATAGACCTATTTGTTCAAAAATATGAAGAATTCATCATCTCGAATGATGAAACTATTGATTGTGCTTTTGCTAGATTTAATACTATTATTACATCACTAAAAGCACTTGATTAATCTTTTTTAACTCGTAATCATTCTAGGAAGTTTTTGAGGGCTCTTCCTACTAAATGGCGTCTGAAGGTTACGGCAATAGAAGAATCTAAGGACTTATCAACTCTACCTCTAGACGAGCTTATCGACAATCTAAAGGTCTATAGGGTAGTACTTGAAAAGGATTTAAAGATCTCTATGAACAAGAAAAAAAAGTACAAATCGCTTGCTCTAAAAGCAAGAAAAGTTCTAAGTGAAGAAGCAACCTCTTCGGATAGCAATGATGAAGAATATGCCATGGGGGTAAGAGATTTTAAAAAATTCTTTAGAAGAAGAGGCAAGTTTGTTCGTCAACCTCATGACGAGAGGAAGAACTTCCAAAAAATAAAGGAAGACAAAAAGGAGAAGGATGATCGAAGATGTTTCAAGTGTGGTGATCCAAATCACTTCATTAGTGATTGTCCCAAACACTCCTTTAATGATCAAAAGGCGTTCGTTGTCGGATGTTGGAGCGATAGTGTAAATGACTCCAAGAAGGAAGAAATATGTCTCATGGCACCTGACGACAATGAGGTATTATCCGACACTCCTTACTATAGTAGTTCATCTCAAGATAATGAATCGTGGCAAAAGGAGTATGATAAACTATGCAAAATTAGTCTAGGCAAAAAATGAAGTACAAAAAAGGGAAGCTTGCGAACTTAAAGCAAAAGTAGAACAACTAGAAAGAAACAAAGAGATTAGCCTTTTATGTGAATCGTGTGTCG
>BQNB010081871.1:0-29495 GCA_026074375.1 Tanacetum coccineum
AGGGCTATCACGTGGTAAAAACAAATGAATATCCATTCCGTGAATATATACCAAAGACCTCTTACCCTCAACGTTTAAATGAGGATCATTCCCACTTGAACCGTATTGTTAAGGTATCTTAAATAAAAATAATAATAAAAATAAAAATAATAATAGTAATAATAGTAGTGATAGTAAATAATACTAATAAAAATAAAAATATATATAAAAAACTTATAAACATATATAAAAAAAACTTTGCAGTTTTTAAGTATGTCACTCATTCGGCCGGTGTGTCGCGTATCTTAATTTCTGCATCCAAAAAGAATGTTTTGAACTTTGTGGGTATGTTCGCTGGAAACCCTCACGAGACTATAACTCATCCACTCGGGACACCGAGCTGTTTAAAGGCTTGTTGCATGCGCTAAATGCAACCGTGATGCCTACGAAAGTGCGCTTTTGTATTTAATATTTTTCTTGTAGTTGTGTTTATTTTGCAGATTAAATTAATAGGTGGAGCTTGAATGGTGGTGATGACTTATCATTTAACGGACGAAATATTCGGATAGTTATATTACATGTGGTAGAATACACATGCTTGGCGCTTCGTTTCGCGCCATATCCTTCATAATTCAGCCAAGCACTTATGAAACCCGAGAAGTTTCAAATTTACGCATAATGCTCTACTTAAGTGTGGAGGAGCTCTCGCTCCTCACTAAAAAAGGAACATAATGGAATCACTCAAGGATAGCTCTAACGTAGCTATATCTCTCTATGCCCCAGGAAGTACCGTTTTCTCTTAATTTTCCCTATTTTCTATATTTATTAGTTCGCACATTGAGGGCAATGTTCAACTTAAGTGTGGAGGGGTAGCAAATAGGAAAAATTAATCATGTCCCTCCAAGTTTGCCCTGCATAAATTTTCAAACTTTCTACTGATATTTTTTGGAAAATTAAAAAATTAATATATACTTTCCTTTAAAAATTAAAAATGCATACGCTTAGTAAGGCAAATCCAATCGGATTTACATTTTAACTAGCAGAAAATCAATCCACTAAAATTGTGAGAAATTTAGCCTTAAAGAATTCGAGTATCCATCTTTGATACCCAAGATAATTTTTGCCTTTAGCTTGTTCGAGTTAAGGTTTGAATACAGTCATATGTGTCTATTCCGTCGTTACGGATGTGTACGTATGGTCTTTGTCGCCTTTTCTGGAACATTGGTATTGGTTTAAAGTTATATGAGTGGGCCGGTAATTTAGTAGCTCTAGAACTTGTGCTTGATCATCATTTACTAGACCG
Source organism: Tanacetum coccineum (assembly GCA_026074375.1). Classification (NCBI taxonomy): domain Eukaryota; kingdom Viridiplantae; phylum Streptophyta; class Magnoliopsida; order Asterales; family Asteraceae; genus Tanacetum; species Tanacetum coccineum. Next base: position 1,283 of record BQNB010081871.1, read on the forward strand.
CAATGTGGTTAATTTATAGACAAAGTCGTATGATAAGAGGTGAAATAAATCCCTATGCAATCATGTATCTGCAGCACTCTCTTTTAGTGTTGAGATCCCCGAAGTATCCCAAGAGCAAGAAAAATGTGCTCGATGAAGAAAAAATTTGGTGCCAGCCTTAGTTATTGCAGTAATGAAAAAAAATAAAAGAAAAAAAAATAAAAGTTCAAAGTATAAGGCAAAGTTCTGGCACATGGAATCAAGTATCTGCTATTCACCTTTATCGTTATCACGTTTTGCCTCTTTGAGATTTCTGTCTAGGTGCTCACGTCGCAACGGACATGTTTATGTGTCTAGTACAAGCATATGATAGAGACCTAGATTGTGTCTGTGCAATTGAGTGGCTTCACAAATATAAAACCCTATCTGAGTGACTAGTGTGAATTCAAAAACAAACACTTTCCCTATGTGAGGTGGTCTGTTATATGTCTATGCCTGAAAAGTTGGTAAACACTTGTTAATGCTAAAATGATTTTTTTCTCCACGTCACGATAAATAATTTTGTTTTCTCGCTTTAATTGCTTGAGGGCAAGCAATAGCTAAGCGTGGAGGGATTTGATAACGCCTAAATTATACATATTTCTATGGCGTTATTTGTGTTTATTTTATCATTTATCGTGAACTTTTGGTACTTAATCAAGCTTAAATTGCTTATAGGTTCACTTGAAGACTCCAAAGACTCAAGCTCAAAGATCTACACACTTTGGAAGGCGAATACAAGAAAAGAAAATTTTTTATTTAAAAGTTCAAGAAGTTCGCCGCACTTTCTACAAAGTTCGCTGCACTTTCTTATGAAGCCTCTAAAACCGGTGCACTTATATGTTTGTGCGCCACACTTTTCCCGAAGTCAGAAGAACTAAAGTCTAATGCATTAACTCATCAAAACCGTCGCACTTCCAGTCAAAACATTAAATGACCATCGCATTAACTTCTCAAGTGCGCCGCACTTAATTCCAAAACCGGCACACTTTTTCCAAATTTTAGCCTATAAATAGAGGACGATTTTTGCATTTCATATAATCCCTCACACAATCATACACACCTCCACAACAATTCTCTCATCACCCCACACCATCTAATCACGAATTTCAAGGGTGGTGACAGCACCTTAAGGGTTCGGGTCGATTGGATTCAATAGCTTGGGTTTTATTATAGTTTTCGTTTGGGAGAACTAATTGTCGAATCGTTGATCTTGTAAACATTGGTATAATTTCTATAACTCTTTTAATATGAAGTATTCTGAATTCATAATGAATGTTATGTGTTTTGTTACTTTAATTATGGAGTAGTGTTCTTATGTTTGTTTTGGCATAATGTGATCTTGAATATGGAGTGTTTGGGTATGTGTTTATTGAATTGGTAAAACATATTTTATATAAGAAAATAGACCGAAAGGTTTCTTTATAAATGTGTTCTATAAATCCATCTAATATATTGGTTATAATAACTTATAAAGGCCGAAAGGATTTGTTGTTATTAATCGATATAATCACTAGTTATATTTAAAGGCCGAAAGGATTTATAACTTGTGATAACTCTATTTTCTAAACTTATAAACACTATCCTAAACACTTCATTATCAAAGTGATCATTGCCTAAACAAACATACCTTAATCATTTGATTGAATCATCTTTTAATTGCTTTCGTTATATGCAAGGCTTGGTTAATTTGATCCGTGGCAATCTTATTAACCTTAGCACCTTAATTACAAACTGTGAAAACTTTAATTCCCGTGGAACGACATGGACTTACCTAAAGCTATACTATACACGAACGGGTATACTTCCCGAGTGTTGTGTTTTTAGTAAAATCGGTATCTCTAGTATTATAAACATAAAACTTGGAAAACACACATCAGTATTGTTCTAACTCGTTTTTCTAGCCAAGAAACCATAGCTCGATTCCTTGGCGCCCTCGAACGAGGGGGAGCACACATCAAGGGGGAGCATTTATTCCGTCGATTTTACTAGCAATCCTCGACGATGCTTTTTTTATGCTACAAAAAGGGGGAGAAAAGACATGAAACTCACTAAATACTTCTTTAAAAATAATTTTATATCTAATGAGTTTAAATTTTGTAATCATCAAAAAGGGGGAGATTGTTGATAAAATATAATGCCTAAAAACATTACTAATATTTTTCACATCTTTACGTTTTGATAATCATAAAATATAAAAACGTTCAATGTAAAATTAAACGTAAACAAGTAATTAGTAGTAAATTTTTCATTTTCGAATTTATATCACTCAATATAATAAAAAATAAATTGCTTAATACATTTATGAACAAAGAAAATATTATTCAACCTCACACTTTAAGAAAATGTTGTAAACAATTTTTATAAACATTACAAAACATTTTCTACAATTAAAAGAAATGTTTTATTCAAAACTAAACAATTTAAAACTCAAATTTTTCGAACCTAAAACGCTAGGAAAAGTGCCCCCAGAAAATTCCCTACAACAAAAGACAAACTGGGACCCCTGGTCCTAGAGGCGCCCCCTTAAATACACGGGCGACCCCTTAATTTTAAGGGGACCGCCCATCTATTTAAGGGGACTGCCCATAGACTAACGCTCCTTCAGTTTGTCCTATAAATACTGGACTATTCCTCACTAGTTTTCTCGTCTCACCTTTTTGCACTCATATCATTCTGTTCTAAACGATAGCCCCACACAGTCGGACGCCGTAGAAAGAGAGCCGTGGTTTCAGATTATGACGTTCGATAGACGAGTCTCAATTAGTTAGTCGGGCGGCCCCCTTAATTTTAAGGGGACCGCCCACCTATTTAAGGGGACCGCCCATAGACTGACGCTCCTCCAGTTTGTCCTATAAATACTGGACTTTTCCCCACTATTTTCTCACCTTTTGCACTCATTCTTTCTGTTCTAAAACAGCCCACACATCTCACTAAAATCCTTTGATCATTTAATCATAAAGCTTTGTTTCCAAGTGATCCAAGCTTAATTCCTCAAGTGCAAGAGAAGAATACTTCCATCATCAAGTGAAGAAGTATTACACCTTAGTGTGTATTGCAACCTTGTTGCATTCATATCACATATTTGTAAATCAATTGTATATCTTGTATTTGTGTGTAGTAGCTAGATCTTGGCGATCTTTGTAAGTATAGTTAGATCGTGGTGATCTTACCAAGTAGTGTTAGATAGTTGTGATATAAGTAGTGTGGTGAAGTGAAGTCGCTAAGTTGTGAAGAAGTCTTGAAGTTGTGAAGAAGTCGTGAAGTTGTGAAGTCGTGAACAAGTAGTAAAGTCGTGTTGTGATAGATTGGTTCTAGCTAAGATTAGAACTCGACATTTAGCTTTGTGTCGTAAATCGGTGTAAGCAACGTTGTGTACGGTTTTCTCCGCCATAAGGGAGCTTGTTGACATAGTGAAGAAAACTCTTGAGTTAGGTGCTCGGGGAGTGGAGTAGGGCGAAGAGGTGCTTCGTTACCGAACCACTATAAATCCTCGCGTTGTGGTTTGATTGTTTTTACTCTTATCTCTTATCTTACATTATATCCTCATACTATCATATTAATTGTCTAGATAAGTATATTGTTCATATTGTGCAAGTGTTGAATTCACATAAATTCGAATTTAGAATTTTTACAAACACTTTAAAACCTTTAATTAAAAAGCGGTAAATTATTCAACCCCCTTCTAGTTTTCCACAGTTTGGTTTATTTTAAAGTGGTAAATGACTATAAGAGACATGAGTTGAAAAATATTAATGTTAAATTAAGTATCATTAAGGGTAAATTTGTAATTTATAATGTAACATGTTATATAATCCCAACCCACTTAAAAAAGCCACACTTTTGTGGCTTATCAAAACCCCCTTATATAAGCTTATAAGCCCACTCATATAAGCTTAGTCAAACACTTAGTTTAGGTTTATATGACATATATAAGCTAAGCTCATAAGCTCATCATATAAGCTTAGCCAAACACCCCCTCACTTAACTAAACAAATCAGAGATATGACCATTACAAATGTCGCGTTATGCAAGACTTCCGGACAAATCATACTTTATCTAGTCGGGCACAAAATTTTACTTGTAAATCAGCATTTATCTATCTTTGGCCCCTTATAATTGAAGTTATGTATCTAACTTACCTCACTTGCACAACCACAACTGATACACATTGTTTGCAATAGCACAAAACAACCGAGAATAAACACTATAGATGTTTCTTATAAATGCATAACATTGAAAAACTAAGGGGCCGTTTAGTTGGCGAAAAATATCTCATTTTTCTAGAAAAAATTTCATATGAAAAGAAAAATATTGAAAATCCGTTTAGTCGCATTTTTTTCAATAGTTTTCAAAAAATGTGGGATTTTCATTCACTTTTTTGAACATTTTTCAAAAAAGTGAGAAGCCCATTTTATCATTCTCACTTTTTCATTCTCATTTCTTCTCAATAAAAAGAAAAAAAGAGTAAATTGCATAAATCGTCCACAAAGTTTAGCCAAATTGCATGTTTCGTCCCAAACGTTACGAAAATGCAATGATCGTCCCTGTAGGGAACCTTTGGTGCAAGTATCGTCCCCGCAGGGACGATATTTGCACCAAAGAATTCCCCAAATATTTCCCCATAGGGACGATACTTGCACCAAAGGTTTTCCCACAGGGACGATCCCTGCACTTTCGTAACGTTTGGGACGAAACATGCAATTTGGCCAAACTTTAAGGATAATTTATGCAATTATGTAACTCCAACTAAACGGGTTTTCAAAATCTCAACTCTTCTATATAAAAGAAAAACAATTCCCTTCTAAAAGAAATTAGAAACATAAAAATAAAATAAAAATTCACCAACTAAACAGCCCCTAACATTTTGATAGTTACCCCATTTGCGCGACAACCATCTCTTTTGGGCATTACATCAAACACTTGGTAGGCAACTTTAAGATATGACATTTTATACCATATATACATTCACTTAACTAAACAAATCACATACATGACCATTACAAATGTCGTGTTATGCAAGATATCCGGACAAATCATACTTTATCTAGTCGGGGCACAAAATTTTACTTGTAAAACAGCATTTATGTATCTTTGGCCCCTTATAATTGAAGTTACGTATCTAACTTACCTCACTTGCACAACCACAACTGATACACATTGTTTGCAATAGCACAAAACAACAAAAAATAAACACTATAGATGTTTCTTATAAATGCATAACATTGAAAAACTAAGGGGTCGTTTAGTTGACGAAAAATATCTCATTTTTCTAGAAAAATTTTCATATAAAAAGGAAAATATTAAAAATCCGTTTAGTCGCATTTTTTTCAACATTTTTCAAAAATATGGGATTCTCATTCTCACTTTTTCAACATTTTTCAAAAAAAGTGAGAAGTCCATTTTATCATTCTCACTTTTTTCATTCTCATTTCTTCTCAATAAAAAGAAAAAAATGTAACTCTAACTAAACGGGTTTTCAAAATCTCAACTCTTCTATAAAAAAGAAAAATAATTCCCTTTTATAAGAAATTAGAAACTTAAAAATAAGAAAAAATTTCACCAACTAAATGGCCCCTAACATTTTGAGAGTTACCCCATTTGCGCGACAACCATCTCTTTTGAGCATTACATCAAACACTTGGTAGGCAACTTTAAGATCACATAACCTGTAATGAGCCAAAACATACAAAACCTGAACATCAAAATTATACCCTCAATAGGAAGCATGTTTTTATACATTATAAAGAAAAAAAATGTGATTTCTACCATTCCAATTACAAAAGATCTATAAAATATATATCCGAATTGACATCGAACAACCAATATGAAACAACTCTTAATAATCTTTGACATGAGAAGTCGCCCATTCATCACATATAACCATAGTATTTGAAATGAAACACAATTAAGTATTTCAAATTAAAGAACCCTAATAAGGTTGAAAATTAGAAATCAAACTTACCAATCGTGTTATTGTTGAATTTGAAATTTGGAACCGTAATAGTCGATTTCAAAAATTAGCAGCTGGTACGACTGTATGAGTAACATAAGAATCAATTTAAAATTTAGAAATGATATGTGATTTTAATTAAATAATAAATTGGGTTATAATTGAGAGAGTGGTTTGCAATCTTGCATACATTGGGATGGTAAGTACGAAAGTCAAAGAGGAGTAAAGAAATCTAATTGGCTGTAATAAATTGGGTTGTACACACGTAGAATTACACATCATATTTGCGTGCCATAACCCTATTGGCTTAGAATCTGTTAGTGAGATCCTATCAGAACCATTATCTCGTGGGGGCTAGATCGCTCTACTACTAACATATTCTATTGGCCTATTCCATGAGTTTAGTTTATATATGCTCACCCTATATGTAGATTGCTTATTTCAAAGATGCTTATCTGCTCACCCTATTGACCTAGAATCTACTGTAATTTTTAATTCATAGAGTCAACGGTCATCAACTTTACATTATTCTTTCAGCTCAAATTTGCTTTAGATCACATACCAACCTTATAACTATAAACTTCCAGATTCTGTCTTGTCACAAAAATCACAGTTTTACGTTCAAAAAGCCACATATTAACACATTATATTTACAGAGCAAATCTAACACTGCTCCAATCAATATCAGCATATTCTTCATATGTAAAAACTAAAAATATAATCTTTGTAAACTTCAGATCAACTCGTTATATGCTTAAAGTGGTGGTTAATTTACCTGGATGCTGGAACTGATTTCTGGATATTGTGGCTGTAACATATGCACCTATATAGCATCCATTTACTTTCAATACTGGTGCCCACAACAGTGACATCCTCTAAGAAAAGAGGCATGCACATAAGTGTACATCAGTACATGTAAGACATTGTAGTAAGGATAGACATATCGACTGGTCTAAACCAAGGTCTGATACATTTTGCCTTGCCACATACTTTTTAAAATATCGATATCGACTTTTTAATTATCTATATTTAGCATGATTACACTCTTTATAAAAATACGATACTTTAAAAAATTAATATAATTTTAAAATATAACATAATTCTTTTAAAGAAAGCTGGGTGGTAGCTAATCTGGATAGATCCAAACTAACTACAAGAGAAATAATGACTATGAACAATATAAGTTATGCGGAAATTAACTTATACCGCTAAGAAGAACAATGAATAAAATAGAACTTTAATTACCATTAATCTGTTAGGTTACAGATTACTAACTATGAATATTTGTAAAACTTGTGTATCTAACTAATGCCGTAGGGTTCCTTTTATACACCAAGAAACCCCTAATGGACTTACAAAACGCGTTAAGTGATCATGCATATCTATTTCTAATATATCTCATGCATATCACTTAAGCAGTACTATCTATATATGCTAGCAGTACTAACTTACTACTAACAGTACTAACTCTAACTAGCAGTACTAACTAATTATAACTAACAGTTCTAACTACTTAGTCTATTTTCTTGAATCTTTAGCATTCTTCATCAGCAGCACTAAGTAAGAAAGTAACTTGTATAAGTAGCAACACTAAGTTGGTAGAGAACTTTCCCCCCCCCCACCCCCTTGAAACCCAACCATCCCCCCTAAACATGATGTTCACTGTTAACCTTCATGTTTCTTCAGTTTGAGCTTCTTCAGTTTGAGCTTCTTGAACACTAAGAACCACCTTGCTTATGGCTATACCAGAAGACCATTTAGCAAAGTTTCACAAAATGACTGATGCTAAAGAAATGTGGGAAGCTATCAAATCCAGATTTGGTGGCAATGATGAATCTAAGAAGATGCATAAATACATTCTTAAGCAACAATTTGAAAGCTTTTCTGTATCCAACTTAGACGGATTGCACAAAGGTTATGACAGATTTCAGAGTCTTCTGAGTCAACTTGAGATTCATGGTGCAGGTGTCTTTACTGAAGATGCCAATCAAAAGTTTCTTAGGTCTTTACCTTCTTCCTGGTCCCAAGTATCCTTATTATGAGGACCAAGCCAGGAGTAGATACTCTTAGCTTCGATGATCTCTATAACAATCTTAGAGTCTTTGAGTCTGATATTAAAGGCTCTACTGCATCATCTTCCAGCACACAAAATAAACATTTATTTCTTTTGAAAGTACTAACAGTACTAATGATGTTAGTAATGCTTATGGTGTTTCTACTTCATTCTGCCATAACACACAAAAAGAAGGATCTTCATCATACACTTATGAACTCAGTACTCTTATCCTTTGCTAATCAATCAAGAGGGTTCCACAATTAGATCATGAAGAACTTAAACGGTTGAGAGTTTGATTTAGAAGAGATGGACTTGAAATGGCAAGTGGCCATGATTTCCATGAGATTGAAGAAGTTTTACAAGAAGACATGGAGAAGGCTGTAGTTTGATGCCAAGGAACCAGTTGGCTTTGACAAGACCAAGGTTGAGTGCTTTAATTGTCATAACACAGGGCACTTTGCCAGAGAGTACAGATCAAAAGGAAATCAAGAAAGCAGAAGGAGAGATGCAAGGAACACTAGATATAAAGCAAAAGACAATAGGAGGAGACCTAGAAGGAACAAGGATGAATCCAAAAGCTTTAGTAACTCATGATGGGGAGGGTGTTTGATTGGACTGGCATGTAGAGGAATGAACAAGAGAACTTTGCTTTGAAGGCGTACAACAATTCAGAGCTCAGACAACTAGGTAACATCTTGTTCAAAACAATGTGTGGAATCATATGCTAAACTTAAAAAATTATATGATACTCAAAGAGAACAACTTGGTGATGCTAGTATAGAAATTCAAGCCTATACTCAAGCTTTAAAAAAAGGTGTGAGGGGAGGCTCAATTAGTTGCTCATCAGAAAAATCAACTTTGGTATGAGGAAAAGATTAGATTTATGAAAATTGATTTAGATGATAAAACTGATGTGCTTACATATCTTAGAAAACTATTAGCAGAAGCTGTAAAAGAAAAATAATAATTAAAAACCAAACTTGAGAATTTTCAAAGTTCTCCTATAGGCCTTAGTAAACTGCTAAATAGTCAGATGAGTACTAGGGACAAATCTGGGCTTGGGTATGGAAATTAAATACATGAAGGGGTCTTAAGTTATGAAAAAGAAGTTCTTAAAAGTGTATTTGACGTTAGGTCAAGTGATGTAGAAGATAGTCCTGTGAATGATAGATTTGGAAAAGTTGAAGGAATGCATGCAGTTCCCCCTCCAATGACAGGAAACTACGTGCCTCCTAAATTTGATTTTGGAATAGATGAATCAAATTTTACATATGGTCCAAAACAGTCTAAAACTATGAGGAATCTGATGCTAAGACTAGTGATTTTGACTCTTGTGAAACCAATTCTAGTGTAGAAACACTTGAATCTGTGCCTGAACCAGTTGTAGTTGAACCCAAAGTTGTAGTCAACCTAAAGTTTGGTCTGATACTCCTATCATTGAGGAGTATGAAGTCAGACAGTGATGATGAATATGTGAATGAACCTTCAAAAAACAGGAAAAACCTAAGTTTGCATTGTTTATACTTATAAGCATTAAAAACTCCTAGGGAAACTGTTAAAGAACAAAACACATGTAGTCCAAGTCCTAAACTTATCAAGAGAGACTGGAATGGTTCAATGTCCAAAAGGTTGGGTTTGGGATATGATTTCACTAAAAAGGCATGTTTTGTATGTGGTAGCTTTGGCCATCTTATTAGAGATTGTGACTTTCATGAGAAAAGAATGGCTAAACAGGTTAAATTGAACAAAAAGAAGGGTTCCTTTGTTCTTTAAAGCTTTTTGTAGATCATCCTACACATCAAATTAGAGAAATTAGTTTCTCTTAGGGACCCAAGCCATTGCTGACTTGGGTTTGCCTAGTGGATCTTTAACATGAACATTTTTATTAGAGTTGGATCCACTATTGTATTTGGAGACTTTGTTCCAGTAATGTCTTTTGGGTCTCCAAATACAATGTGCTGAGGCCTTAACAACAGTTTCTCTATTTCCCCCAATAGCACTAACTATTTTGTCCCCAGCAGTATGTACTTTATGATTTGTAAAGTTTGCTTTTGGTGCTGTTGTTTTATTAAATGGCCTTCTGATAGGTGAATGAGACTTATAAAAGTTATTTCTTGGTCTGATGTCATTCACAATGGGTCTAGCAGTATTAACTTTCTTAGCAGTACTAGTTGCTGCTGCTTGACTATATAAATTTTGTTTAGCAGTATTAACTGGAAATTAGCCAGTTTTAGTTAGTACTGTTTTGGGAACAAACTTGTTTTGGTGATTTAATCTTTGCACATAGTTTCACACTGGCCTATTCTCCCCTTGACCAGTACCCTTACCCTTTTGTTTGTTCAATTCAACCTGTTTAGCCATTCTTTTCTCATGGAAATCACAATCTCTAATAAGATGACTAAAACTGCCACATACAAAACATGCCTTTCTAGTAAACCCATATCCCAAACCTAACTTTTTGGACATTAAACCATTCCAGTCTCTCTTGTCAGCTTTAGGATTTGAACTACATGTGTTTTGTTCTTTAATAGTTTCCCTAGGAGTTTTTACATGCTTAACAGTATTAATAGAAGCAAAACTAGGTTTTTCCTGTTCTTTTGAAGGTTTAATCACATATTCATCATCACTGTCTGACTCATACTCCTCAATGATAGGAGCATCAGACCAAACTTTAGGTTCACTGGCAACTTTGGGTTCATTTACAGCTGGTTGAGGTACTGATTCAAGTGTTTCTACACTAGAATTAGATTCACAAGAGGCAAAATCATTGGTTTCAGTTTCAGATTCACTAGTTTTAGACTATTTTGAACCATATGTAAACATTGACTCATCTATTCCAAGATCAGATCTAGGAGGCATGTAGATTCCTGTCAATGGAGGAGGAACTGCATGCATTCCTTCAACTTCTTCAAATCTATCATTCACATGACTATTTTCTACATCACTAGACCTACTGTCAAACACACTTTCAAGAACTTCATTTTCATAACTTAAAACACCTTCATGTATTTGATCTCCATACCCAAGCCCAGATTTGTCCTTAGCACTCATCTGACTATTTAGCAGTTTACTAAGATTTTTAAAAGAACTTTTAAAATTTTCAAGTTTAGTTTTTAATTCTTCTTTTTCTTTTTCAGCTTCTGCTAATAGTTTCTTATGATATATGAGCACATTAGTTTTATCATCTAAATCAATTTTCATAAACCTAATTTTTTCTTCATAAACAAGTTGATTTTTCTGATGACAGACTAATTGAGCTTCTACCTTTTTTAAAGCTTGAGTATAGGCTTGAATTTCTATACTAGCATCACCAAGTTGTTCCCTTTGTTCATCATATAATTTCTTAAGCTTAGCATAAGATTCCTCACATTCTTTTGAACAAGATGTTACCTCAGTGTCCAAGCCTGAATTGCTGAAAGCCATCAAAGCAAAGTTCTCTTGCTCCTCTTCTGCATGTCCAGTCCAATCAACACCATCTCCATCAAGAGTTACCAAAGCTTTAGGTTCCTCCTGTTTTCCAGATCTCCTCCTATTATCTTTTGCTTTATATCCAGTGTTCCCTGCATCTCTCCTTCTGCTTTCTTGATTTCCTTTTGATCTGCACTCTCTAGCAAAGTGCCCTGTTTTGTGGCAATTGAAGCACTCAACTTTGGTCTTGTCAAAGCCAACTGGTTCTTTGGCATTAAATTGCAGCTTTCTCCCTGTCTTTTTGTAAAACTTCTTCAATCTCATAGAGAAAATTCATAGCCACTTGCCATTTAAATCCTATCTTTTCTAGATCAAATCATCAAACCTGTTCAAGTTTCATCATGAATCCAATTATGGACCACTTGATTGATTAGCAAAGAAAGAGTACGTGAGTTCATCAGTGTATGATGAAGAGCCTTCCCTTTGTGAGTTATGGCCAGAGGAAGTAGAAACACCATAAGCAGTACTAACATCATTAGTACTGCTAGTGCTAGAAGAGACAAAGGCGACATTCTGTGCACTAGTTGATGATCCAGTAGAGCCTTTAACATCAGGCTCAAAGACTCTAAGATTGTTGTAGAGATCATCAAAACTAAGACTGTCCACTCCTGGCTTGGTCCTCATGATCAAGGATACTTGGGACCAGGAAGCAGGTAAAGACCTAAGAAACTTCTGATTGGCATCTTCAGTGGAGACACCTGCACCATGAATCTCAAGTTGACTCAAAAGACTCTGAAACCTGTCATAACCTTTGTGCAATCCTTCTGAGTTGGATACAGAAAAGCTTTCAAATTGTTGCTTGAGAATGTATTTCTGCATCTTCTTAGATTCATCATTGCCACCAAATCTGGATTTGATAGCTTCCCACATCTCTTTAGCATCAGTCATTTTGTGAAATTTTGCTAAATGGTCTTCTGGTATAGACATGAGCAAGGTAGTCCTTGCTTTTCTTTCTCTTTCTCTAGCCAAAATCTCTTTAGCAGTTTTAGGAGGCAAAACCCTTATTTGTCCATTTATATCTGTTGAGACTTGTACTGGACCATTTCCCTTTTGTATGACTTCCCATATAGGATAGTCTGTATGCCCCAAGTAATGTTCCATTTTCATGGCCCATATGTCATACTCACCTTTCTTCAGAATAGGGAGTTTAATGGTTGACAGAGTGTGAGGGGCTTGTTGTGTTGGTGGAACTGGTGGTGGTGGTGGTGGATTATCATCATGAAATTCATCTTCTCCTGCCATTGAATAGATCTGAAAGGTAAAGGTTTATAACAGATCTGTTTTGATTCTTCTTACTCAGAGTTTCTCAACAAGCTCTGATACCACTTGTTGATCCTAATGAATAGATCTTTCTAGCCTGTTAAGGGTGGTAGCTAATCTGGATAGATCCAAACTAACTACAAGAGAAACAATGGCTATAAACAATATAAGTTATGCGGAAACTAACTTATACTGCTAAAAAGAACAATGAATAAAATAGAACTTTGATTACTATTAATCTGCTAGGTTACAGATTACTAACTATGAATATTTGTGAAACTTGTGTATCTAACTAATGCCGTAGGGTTCCTTTTATACAACAAGGAAACCCTAATGGACTTACAAAACGCGTTAAGTGATCATGCATATCTATTCCTAATATATCTCATGCATATCACTTAAGCAGTACTATCTATATATGCTAGCAGTACTAACTTACTACTAACAGTACTAACTCTAACTGTCAGTACTAACAATGTACTGGCAGTACTAACTAATTATAACTAACAGTACTAACTACTTAGTCTATTTTCTTGAGCTTTTAGCATTCTTCACCAACAGCACGAAGTAGAACTAGTAGTAGTAACTTGTATAAGTAGCAGCACTAAGTTGTAGAGACTTCTAAAACCAACACATTAACATACTAAATAAAACATTAATGATATGAGACTTCGAAGAGATACGAACTCGACATGTCAGAATACCTAATTACATAGGAGGAAGAGGTATGGTTATATGCAGAGACTCAAAACCATAGATAATATACATTGATATCTGGTGTTTGGTGTTCATGATCTAAACTTTAGTAAAACATTGAATACAAAACGATGTTGTTTATTTCATAATAGGAATTTATCAGCAAAAGATTGAATACAAAAAAGTAAAGTAAGCTGGTATTCCCAAAACAGATCACGTTGTGCATACAAATTATGTTAATTCACATTAGCATTTACCTAACCTGTAAGCAAACTAAAAAAAATCTAAAAACTTATTTTACATACATATAACAGCAAGAGATGTTTCGGTTATACCAACAAAATGAACACGGGTATAAAATTCATAGAATTTGTTACCTGGTTCGTGAGCTCTTCTGTTTCCTCTTCCGCCGCGTATTTGTCTAAAGTTCCACCAAAGATTCTTTCTCGTAGTTATCATCTGACTCTTCCACCTTCCATTATACTACCACTTTCCAGAACCCCTAAGTATTTCTATGGCACAAAATTTTTCCTAAATTTGTTAATTTAAATATCCTAAATTCTGTAGAAGTAACTTGTACCACTCTTTTATGGGCTCATGTTAATGCCTATTACAACTACGATTTGCTAACATACCTATGCATGTGTCATCAAACGTTTGGAGACGACTTCCTTTTGTTATTCTGAAGCACGTGCGTAGAGGTCCCGCGAATGTTATTTAAAGTTTTCCTTATGGCGTGAGTACATATTCTAATACACATAACAGAGTAAGAATTAACATACTCATATAATAGACCAACACATTCACAAAAAATCTGCATTTATGACTCTATGGGTACCGATTTAATTTTAGGGTGATCTTACAAAATCTTAGTTTCGACCTTGGCTCACAAACATATTAAAATCTTACATCAGTACATGTACGTTTAGTTATAAAGCAACAATAAAAGCTTTTGAAAAACAACAAATAAAGCTGTAAAATCAGTGGCCAAACACCCCTTTTCTCTATGGTCTAAAACAACATATAAAAGTTGGTAAAAACATCGAACAAAGCTGTAATTCCTTATTTTTTTTCAGATTATCTTATTTCTAGTGTTTAGCTAAAACAAACTCCTTATGCATATGAGGTAATAAAGTCCAACCTTGTTCTAAACAAATGACAACTAACTTATTTACGCAACCAACATTATTTGTACAGACTAATGCAATATACTTGATTTCTTAACAGTTTATGTATCTATTATCTCAAATGAAGAATATATTACCATGGTGACCTTCTCTAGCTGCGATATTTAATGGACTATATAAATAAACGCAATTACATAATAATACAAATATTCAAAAAATGTCACCACCCCGTTTAAACGCACCTAATAAAGGTCAAAGTCAATCGACATCTATTATAGCTTCAAAAGATTTGATTTATAATCCAATTGGAGAATCCTAAAGTGGGTATATTTAAAGAACCTGTAATGGAGTTTCCTCACCATTATCTTCGGTATAGCTTCTGTACTTATTCCAACGCATGTGGCTCTTTCGTATTCTCTAAACCTCCATTTGTTTTCGCCTTTGTTGCTTCGTACCATGTTTTCTCATCCTTCTGGTATGCTGATTTTGTGCCTGTCATTTATTGTTTTCATTCGCTGAGCTGTGAACTTCTGACATGGCTGCACAACCAACCCGGATGACCTGTAAAGAGTTACCTTCCCAGCAAAACCTTCTCATCATATCAATCTAAAAAATGGAGTTTTGGTAGCCAAACACGAAAGACAAAAAGAGACTTTCATAAGAGTGTTTTACCATAACTTTGTAGGGCCATGGTTTATGAATACGAAGTATGTGATAAAAATGCTAAAAATATGTTGCCTGGTAACACATATTACCTCAGGGCCTAATGATTCAGCATTTCCCTTTTAGGCTTCAATGGCTTCACAGAAGCGTCCATCTATATAAAAAAAGTAGATACCAGTTAGTGTTTGCCTCTATGTTAATACCGATAAAAGACTATTGATGCAATTTATTATTTTGCCTAAAATAGAAAACCGAACGATCATTATTAAGATGCTCTACACAACAGCTATATATGTTCTCTGAGGAAAGATTCTCGCTACTCAAGAAATTGAGTAAGTGGAGTTATCCTATCAGCTTAAAAAGGGCTTTCTCAGGTCGACCTTTCTTTAGGTTAAATAGCGTCGATTCAACACTACGACTAATCAAAACACGCAAAAATTTCAGAATATAAAAGTAAAAACCTGTGATTCAGTTTCAGGGA
Organism: Tanacetum coccineum; assembly: GCA_026074375.1. Taxonomy (NCBI): domain Eukaryota; kingdom Viridiplantae; phylum Streptophyta; class Magnoliopsida; order Asterales; family Asteraceae; genus Tanacetum; species Tanacetum coccineum. The sequence goes on from BQNB010081871.1 coordinate 17,005, forward strand.
AAGACCTTAGTGGTAGACTAAGCGTTTGGAATTACTTTAAGCAAAACACTAATCAACCCATTTTATAATAATCTAGGCTTGAACCTTACCATCCCATCTACTCGGAATCCCAATATTTAGCCTCTTTGTTTAAGCTTCCAGCTTCTTGATTCTAGTCTTCAATTTTAGAATCTCTATAGCCTGAGCATCTTTAGCTTTTTGTAGATCAAGAACCTGTTGAGACAACAAAGTACAAGTGTTATGTAAAACCAGTAGGTTTAGCCCACCCTCAGCTCTTTCAGATGTGTTACCACCTGAATGAGGTCTATCATTGGATGACTGAACCTGATCCCCTTGACTTCCACCAGTGCCCTCTAAGTTTACCTTAGGGTCTTGGATAGTGGGCAGGTCTATATATGATGTCAGTACAAAGGGGTTTTGGGTCTTTGTACTAGGTGAATAGGAGAAGAGTTGGTTGGGGGTTCATTGGTTGTCCAAGAACCTTTCATCCTAAGCACTTATTTGGAAATAAGTTGTTACATGGGTCTTGAAAAGTGAGTCCTTGCTTTGCCCTATTAGTGAAAATCCTTTGGTAAGGACTGGTATTGAAGGTTTAACCAAAGGGGCAGGTAGGTTTGAAAGTTGGTTATTTAAAAACACTTGAACAAATCTTGGATACATTAAGAATTGATTCTTAGCATCCAAGTTCCTAATCATACCCTCAAAAATCATCTTAGAAAAATAAATTTTCTATCTGTAGCTAAGCAAATCAGTGTAGAAGAAATATTTGTGGGAAATTTATCCCAAGAAGTACTTTTTAAATAAATCAGTGAATTAGGGTATGAATTAGGTACTTCCATGGTGGGGAGAAGAGAGCTTTTTGAAAAGTAAGAATTGTAAAATCTCCCTCATACCCCATCAATTGAAGGTTTTCATAGATCTCTTGATTTGTGAGACAATCAATTCCATCCACATCATTAAATAGAAGATCTCATCTAATAGATGCTTCAGAAATTGATATAGTCTTGCCAGAAACTTTGGATTTAATGTAACTAACATCATTGACTATTTTGGAAGTAGTAGTTTTCCAAAACTGCTCAATAAAGGAGGTAGAGACAGTAGGACTTACAGTGAGAGAGTAGTAAATCGAGCTTCATGTAAGGAAGTCCACTATCTCATGGAATTGAGCATTCCGTTTAGTTTTCTCCAAACAAGCAACCATATTATGCTTAGGACAAGATACGAGAGCAGCCATGGAGGTGTAATTGATGATCGTCAGTGATTAAAGGGATTAGGGATTGTGATATGAAAGCATGGAAGAGAGATTAGGTAAGTAAATTATGTGTTTGAGAACGGTTTATATAGGTTTCAAGTAAACCCGGTGGCGAAGAAATCATAATTTTACACTTTGCATCCATATTTCCCCTGTTTCTAATGGTAACTTAACAGTACTAAGGTTTGCCTTGCAGTACTAAGTTTTGATCTGACAGTCCTAACTTTTTGCGTACCAGTATTAACCAAAACGGACAGCACTAACTAACTTAGTACCATATGTAGCTCTCAATCCTCATCCCAAAGAACATAATGAACCTCAACATTATTTTCCAAACTGTACAACAAATCAACCTGCCATTTTGCCTCCCCTAAACTAATGCATCTATAGGTTGATCATTCCATTGTTAACAATTAAGAAATTGAATCTGCTAACATCAAAAGGCTTTGGTTAAAAGAATCAGCCACATTATCATCAGTGTAATTCTTAAGCACATGGATAAGCTTTTTCACATAAGCATAACCCAAATGAAGTGGTGCTATCTCAAATGCTTGTTTTGGAGTGAAATACTAGATTCTTTACAATGCAGATTATGCTTTCATTATCAATGTAGATCTTTGTGTTCATAAAATTGAACCCATAGTCTAACATTTGATTCTGAAACCACAATACTTGCCATGGCAGTTGGCAGCTGCAACATACTCTGCCTTCTAGTAAAAGAGCCACGATTGTTTGTTACTTGCACTGTCCATAAAAGAATAAAGTTCTCCCTGCCAAAAATTGACAACCTCCTGTTTGGATTTCCTGTCAAGATTTGCTCTAAGCATAATCACATTCAAAAAGGCTTCCGTCAGGTCAATGATGACAACTCTAAAGGATAACCAAAGGCCCAGTTTTAGGTCTGCCTTTGAGGTACCTAAAGATCCACTTCACGATCATGAAGATGTGAGGTATTTGGAGTACCTAAAAGGTAGGGGGGGGTGTGGGGGATGTGGGGGTTGGGAAGTGGTCTGACCTAGAAGCAAGCATAAACTGTCAAACATAATATCAGCCTAGAAAGAAGTCAGTAACATTAAAGAGCCAATCATGGATCTATAAAGATGTAACATTCCACATCACCGCTTCTTCATTCCCATGATCCAGGCTTCTAGGTCTTATTGAAGTTCTGGCAGTCCCTTCACAACTATCAAACTTAAAACTTCTTCAGGATCTCTGCAACATACTTATCCTGACTTATGAAAATACCATCTTCTTTCTGCTGGACCTGTAATCCAAGAAAGAAGGTGAGCTCTTCCATAACTACATCTAGAATCTGCTCTTCATCAATTGCCGCAAATTCATCACAAACAGCAAGATCTTCTTGTCGAACCAAAAATAATATCATCTATATAAACCTGCACTAACATGATATCATTCTTGTCCTTCTTGATGAAAAGAGTCTTGTCAATGATTCCTCTTCTATATCCACTCTTCAACAAGAAAGTAGATAAAGTAGCATACCATGCTCTGGGAGCTTGGTGTAAACCATACAAAGCTTTTACAACTTTGTTGACCTTCTTAGGGAACTTAAGATCTAACAAAAACTTGGAGGTTGAGACACATACACCTCCTTATCGATTGTGTCATACAAGAAGACACTCTTCACATCCATTTGATAAACTATGAATCCCATATAAGAAGCAAAGGCCAAAAGATCCAGATGGCTTCAATCCCTAGCACAAGAGCAAAAACCTCATCATAGTACTAGTTTCCCCTCCCTCCTGTCTAATCCCTGGGTAACCAACTTTCCTTATTTCGAACTACAACACCTTTTTCATCCTACTTATTCCAGTAAACCCCTTTTTTCTTCCCAATTGGCCTTCTTCCCTAAATAGGCAAGTCAACCAAAACCAAACTTCTAAATCTTAGAATATGCAGCATCTCTTCCTGCATAGCATCAGACCCAATTTTCATCTTCAGAGCTTGAGATATCTTTTTGGGTTCATTTTTTAAGAAAGGAAGCAAGCAAACAAACAGTGCCGGAAATCCTTGTGATTATTTCTTCTCTGCTTTTGAATATGGCTAACAAAAGCATAAGCTCTAGAACTTTTATTCACTTTGCTCCTTGTCTGAACTGCTAAAGTTGGATCTCTAATAATTTAAGTTGTAGGATGAATGGATTGTATCCTTGATGTAGGAATAGGACTAACATTCACAGTGGTTTCTAAATTAGTGAAGTCAGCCACTACACCCTCATCATCATAAGATGCATTGGTAAAAATCCTATCACTTGGATTGTCATAAATATCCTCAAGAGCAGGTATTTGAAAAATCAACTGGTCATGTGTTTGGTTAATCAGTCCCACTAGCACTAAAAATTCTTGAAGGACTGGTAGTACTAACTGGTGTGCAAATAGTATTAACTGTGTTAGTACTGGTAGCTCTAGCAGCTCCTACTTGAAGAAGCAATTCTCAGTACATTGAGCAAACTCCATCATAAAGCTTCAGCTGCATCATTAGCGTCCTTTTCTTGTCTTTTAAGCCTTTCAAGCTCTTCCAAAAAGGCTTAATCTTCCTAATCTTTTGGCTCCTCATTTGTCTTTGGACTAGTATCCCCATTAGGCTTTTCATCTCCATTCTTTGCTTCTGAACTCTTGACTGTTGAAGTATAAGAAGACCATAATGGCAGTACAAAGTATTCTTGAGCAGGTTCAGCTTCCATTTCAAAGTTTCCTGCATCCCTAATATCCTTTGTATACTTGCACTAATGATTAGCTTCTTTTGGACTGCGTGTTTGTAGCTTTATTTTCTGCAGTAACAGGCTGGTAGTTCATGGAATCAGTTAAATAATCAAGATCAAACAGCCAATTAGGTCCTTTCCCTGCAACATTAGGTTTATTTTCTAAAAATTTTATATGCAGGTTTTCTTTAACCCTCTTGATTTCTAAATTGTATACCCTAAGAAAGCTGCCTATTTGGAGAATACCTCAACTAAAAACCCTTTATCCAGACTTTTCTTCAAACATTGCCTAGGTGGTCACATGGATTCAAGATGGTCACATAGCAACCAAAAGGTCTTATATAGCAATGAATTGGTATTTAACTAGTTATAAGTTCATAAGGTGTCATATTTTAGGCTTGGTCACTAACACCTTAATAAGACAATATCAAGGCATTAGCTAACTACTTCAGCTAAAAAATGATAGGTAAAAATATCTGCAGCAATGTTCTAGAAGCCTCAATTAAGGTCCTGTTCTCCTTTCAGCAAACTCCATGTTTGTTGAGTTTGGCATTATGTATCCCTCTTGATCCTTTGACCCACCAAAATTCAATAATGTCCTTGTTCTTGAAATTCAGTAACATTATCACATCAATAGTTATTAAAAAACATTTTGATTTAATTGGTTTCTCAATTTTTTTATAAAGTCCTTAAGGATGCCACTATTTCATCTTAGTTCTTAAAAAGAACACCCAACTAAACTGCTAAAACCATCAGTGATAACAAGGAAATAAGTCTTATGGTTTATGCTCTTTACATATGTGGGTCTAAATAAGTCCATATGTAAAAGCTGTAAGGGCTGACTAATATAGCTCACTACTTTGGCCTTACAGGAGGCCTTGTGTTGCTTTCCTTTCTAACAGGCAACACAGGTGTGGTCATTTTGAAAAATCTTTGAAGGTAAACCTCTAACAAGGTTTCCCTTCACAAGTTTGTTTAAATTTTTAAAACTTACATGACCTAGCCTCCTATGCTATTTGTTAGATTCATCAACTATGGCCTTTGCAATCAAACAAGCTAAACCTCTAGTAGGAACAATGTTCTCTAGGTTGAAACTATACATATTGTTTTGTCTAGGGACTCTAAGTAATACTTGATTTTCATCAGGCAACTTAAAGTCAAGAGATAGCACAAGACATTCAGAGTCAGTAAAGAGAACTTTTGTTCTCATGTCACACATTGTGACACTAAAACGAGATAAATTGCTTAGGTTTCTTTCACAAAGTACACGATCCTCAAAATCTAACTTTCCAGTTATTATTTTACCTATAGATAAGTGTATTTGACCATTACTTCCTACCAAAAGCAACAGGAGCCCACATTATTGCCTTGATATTACAACAAGATAGCTTTGTTTCCAGTCATGTGCCTGAACATCCACTGTCAAAAACAAATGCCTTTGTTCTTTAAAGCTTTTTGTTGATCATCTTGCATATCAAAGAAGATAAATTAGTTTCTCTTAAGGACCCAAGCCATTGCTGATTTGGGTCTGCCTAGTGGATCTTTAGAATTAACATTTTTACTAGAGTTTGATCCACTATTGTATTTGGAGACTTTGTTCCAGTAATGTCTTTTGGATCTCTAATTACAACCTGCTGAGGCCTTAACAACAGTTTCCCTATTGCCCCCAACAACACTAACTGTTTTATCCCCAACAGTATTTACTTTATGATTTGCAAAATTTGCTTTTGGTGCTGTTGTTCTATTAGATGGCCTTCTAATAGGTAAATGATACTTATAAAAGTTATTTGTTGGTCTGATTTCATTTACAATGGGTCTAGCAGTATTAACTTTCCTAGCAGTACTAGTTGATGCTTGACTAGAAAGGTTTTGTCTAGCTGTATTAACTAAAAATGTAGCCATTTTAAAGTTAGTAATAAGAGCTTTTGGAACAAACTGTTTTGATGATACAATCTTTGCAATAATAGTTCCACATGGTCTTTTCTCCCCTTACCAGTACCCTATAAACCCCTTCTTTGTACAATTCAACTTGTTTAGCCATTCCTATTCTCAAGGAAGTCACAATCTCTAATAAGATGTGCTAAACCTACCACATACAAAGCGAATGTTTTTTTATGAAACTATATACCCAAACCCCAGCTTTTTGGACAATAAAACCATTCCAGTCCTCTCTTGTCAGCTTTAGGACTTGACTACATGTGTTTTGATCTTTAACAGTTTCCCTAGGATATTTACATCCTTAACAATGTTAACAAAAGCAAAACTAGTTTTTATTCCTGTTCTTTTGAAGGTTTAATCAATATTCATCATCACTGTCCTGACTCATAACTCCTCAATGATAGGTAGCATCAGAACCAAACTTTAGGTTACAGCTGACAGCTATGGGTTCATTTACAAGCAGCTAGGTTAGCACAGATTCAAGTGTTTCTACACTAAATTTATTCACAAGAGACAGAATCACTGGTATTAGCAGCAGATTCACTAGTTTTAGACTGTTTTGGACCATATGTAAAATTGACGTCATTTCTTCAAAATCAATTATGAGGCATATAAATCCATGTCATTGGAGGAGGGAACTGCATGCATTCCTTAAACTTTTGCAAATCTATCATACACATGACTATCTTCTACATCACTAGACCTATTGTTAAATACACTTTCAAGAACTTTATTTTTATAACTTAAAACACCTTCATGTATTTGATCTCCATACCCAAGCCCAGATTTGTCCTTAGCACTCATCTGACTATTTAGCAGTTTACTAAGGACCTTAGAAGAACTTTGAATATTTTCAAGTTTGGCTTTTAATTCTTCCTTTTCTTTTACAGCTTCTGCTTAAATAGTATTTCATTATGAAAGTGAGCACTATTATTTTTATCATCTAAATCAATTTTCATAAATCTAATTTTTTCTTCATAAACAAGTTGATTTTGTTGATGACAAACTAATTGAGCTTCTACCTTTTTTAAAGCTAGAGTATAAGGCTTGATTTCTATACTAGCATCACCAAGTTGTTCCCTTTGTTCATCATATAATTTCTTAAGCTTAGCATAAGGTTCCTCGCATTCTTTTGAACAAGATGTTACCTCAGTGTTTGGCTTGAATGTGCTATAACCATTAAAGCAAAGTTCTCTGCGCAATTCACATGACCAGTCCTAATCAACACCATCCCTCATCAAATAGTTAACAAAGAATTAGTTCCTCTTGTTTCCTCCAGGTCTCATCCCATTTGTCTTTTACTTTATATCCAGTTTCCCTGCATCTCTCCTTCTGCATTCTGATTTTCCCTTTTTGATATTACTTCCAGTAAAGTGCCCTGTGTTATGGCAATTGAAGTACTCAACCTTGGTCTTGTCAAAGCCAACTGGTTCCTTGGCATCAAACTGCAGCTTTCTCCCTGTATTCTTGTAAAACTTCTTCAATCTCATGGAAATCATGGCTACTTGCCATTTCAAATCCATCTCTTCTAGATCAAACTCATCAAAAAGATCCTCATGATTCCATTATGGACCACTTGATTGATTAGCAAAGAAAGAGTACTTTGAGTTTATACAGTGTAAAGATGAAGATCCTTCTTTTGTTAGTTATGGCCAGAAGAAGTAGAAACAACATAAGCAAATAACTATCAATCATTATACTGCCAGTGCTATTCAGAAGAAACAAATGCCACAATTCTGTGTGCCGGAAGATGATGCACGTAGAGTCCTTTAACATCAGACTCAAAGACAACTAATGATTATAATAAATCATCAAAACTAAGAGTATCTATTTCCTCTGCTTGTTCCTCATTATCAGAGATACTCAGGACCAAGAACAGGTAAAGACCTAAGAAACTTCTAAATGGCATCTTCATGGATAACATGCACCCATGAATCACCAGTTAACTCAGAAGACTCTGAAAACCTGTCATAACCTTTGTGCAACCCTTACTGATTGGTAAAGAAAAAGCTTCATATTGTTGCTTGAGAATGTATTCTGCATTTCTTAGATTCAATCATTGCCACCTTTAAATCTAGATTGTAGCTTCCCACCATCTCTTAATAATATCAGTCCTTTTGTAAATTTTGCTAAATGGTCCTTCTGGATAGACATGAGACAAGGTAGTCCTTGCTTTCCATTCTTCTTATCTCTAGCCTAAATCTCTCAGTAGTTTATGGAGGCAAAACCCTTATTTGTCCATTTGTATCTGTTGAGACTTGTACTGGACCATTTCCCTTTTTGTATGACTTCCCATATAGGATAGTCTGTATGCCCCCAAGTAATGTTCCATTTTCATGGCCCATGTGTCATACTCATCTTTCTCAAATAGGGAGTTTAATGGTTGAACAAGCGTGAAGGGTGTCTGTTGTTTGGTGGAAACTGGTGGGGGTGTGTGGTGGATTCTATCATGAAATTCAACTTCTCCTGCCTATTGAATAGATCTTAAAGGTAAGTTTATAACAATTTGTTTTGATTCTTCTACCCAGAGTTTCTCAACAAAGCTCTGATACCACATTGTTGATCCCAAGTCTAGAATAGATCTTTCACCTGTTAAGGTTGGTAAGTCAATCTGGATATGATCCAAACTAAATAAAAGAGAAATAATTACTATGACCAATATAAGTATGATGCGAACGAACATATACTACTAAGTAAAGAACAGATGAATAAAACAGAACTTTGATTACTATTAATACTGCTAGGTATACATAATACTAACTATAAAATGATTGTGAAACCTTGATCTCTAACTAGTGTCGTAAGGTATCCTTTATACACCAAGGAAACCCTAAAGGATTACAAAACGACGTTAATGATCATGCATATCTATTTCCTAATATATCTCATGCATATCACGTAAGCAGTACATATATATATATATATATATAATATATAAATAAAGTATATATATATATATAATATATATCCTAAGCAGTACTAACTTACTACTAATAGTACTAACTCTACTACCAGTACTAACATATATACTGGCAGTTAACTAACTAATACTAACAGTACTAACTCAGGAAAACATAATTCCTAACAAAGTGTCATAGCATGAAAAACATTTGGCAAAATTGTCTCTTGTCCTGGAAGTTGACCCGAATTTCCCAAAACACCCGTTTGACCAGGCTGATATCCTAAAACACCCGGCTGCGACTGACCCGAGAGTCCGATTTGACCAATCAGAGTAACCTGACCCGTCCTACCCGGGTTAGTGGGCTGGTAATGAAGCTAGGTCGGGTTATAAGAGCTCGTATGAAGAGCCACATGTTTTGTTGAATTTTGCACATTTGAATTACTAGTCGACTGTCCACCATTAAGATTACCAGTATACCCGAGCTTGGCCAAAAGAGTTTGGTGCGTTTAGATTATCGCTATAAGTTGTGCCTAAATTTGGATAAGCGCCAAAAGATCTTGCGGAGTAGCGATGATAGTTATGGTAAACAATGGAAGTAAATTGTTGTTAAATAAAAATCAAGAAACAAATAGATTAAGACAAAGATACAAGTTGCTAGACTCTTATTTTCCTGACCATTATTATGACAAAGACACAACTATTTACCACGTCTTGATCATAGATAAAAAACAACAACCTAACTTGGTGTTCCCATAACGATCAACTTCCCAATCATCCCAAAACTTTACATACTCTACAAAGAAAGTGGCGATATCTTCTACTTTGTACAATACTCTACATCGTTGATTTTCTTAGACGTATCAACGAATAATCGATCCTTTATGTAATTCCTTCGGTAATGATTTTTGCAAAACGATTATCTTCAAACTTTCTTTCTCTCTATTTTTTGTATTTTTTCAATTTTTTTTTGCTAAACAATACTTCAAATCTCGATGTAGTTTCACCATCTTCACTATCATAATAATTCCGGATAATTTCTTCGGTAATTTCTTTGTTCGTCGGATTCACTAAGAATTATGACGGTAGTAAAATCACATGAGCTTTGACTACTAAGATACATTCCCATTTGCAATGTGCAAATTTCCATCCTCACCAAATATAAAAATGAACACAAATGAAAAGAAACTCAGGAACTACAAACTTTACACTTAAGACAACTCAAACATAAATTAAACTTATCTAACAAGGTAGGTTATAGGTGTAAAGGTGTAACAAACAAATAAGTTGATGTAAGTTCCTAAGAATGGCTCTACGGGTTTGTCTAGTGGATCATCACTTTAAAGATGAGATGAAAAGGTTTAAATGGGAAAGGTTAACTAACCGGTGTAGTTAGTTAATAAACAACATATAAGGCGATTTGGTTGTAATCCTAAGATTTACCAATTTAAACAAGTTACTCCAATTAAATCCATAATACTCATTATTGTGGTCTCGAGTGATATACCAAGCCAAGTTCTAAAGTCTACAACATCACCGGCATACTCATATTTTGTAGAATTTGGGTAAACATTTGGAAACGAAAAGGTTAAATCCTCACAATATCTAACAAGGGTTATTGTGTGCGGGTTATGTAACAAGTAATTTCACAAAAGTATGCCTGATTTTTTTTTATATTTGAGCATAATTTAATATTTTTATTGTGAAAATTAGGACAAGTAAACATTCTAATTCCATCCCTTCACTTGAATTATACAACGTCCTTGTTGTATATATATAACATTAAATACGGGAATTTAAAAAGAATAAGAATGAGAAACTCCCCTGATATTTGCTCGGTAATTTCGCCAAGTGTGCGTTATGAGCAATATTCGTAGTTGAACACCGAATCCCACCCCTATTCCCCCCTCCCCCCCCCCCCCCCCCCCCCCTACTTGCCCCCCCCCCCCCCACTCGTGTCCCCCCCCCCCCCCCCTTCCCCCCCCCCCCCCCTTCCCCCCGTCCCCCCCCCCCCCCCCCCCCTTCCCCCCCCCCACCTTGAAAGTTTCAAGCTCCATCACTTTAGGTATTTTCCAAATTTGCAAATTTTCCACCATATTCCCGTTGATATTTCCTTCACTAGTCCCGCGTAAAATATAGAAAAACAAGTGCATTCCTATCTTGTGGGTACATACGTTAATTTTTTTTATAAAAACCCTAAACTAACACAAACTAAATACGGGTCAGAACTGTAGGATAACGCGTATCAAGTTAATTGAATACGGCATATTCGCAGAACTAACAATAATGTTTTTAAAGTGCATGAAAATAAAGACTGATAATGTCCAGACAATCAATACGCCGTATGGTATGGGAAGGATACGCCGTATTGAAGTCTGGGAAGACAGACTCGATAACAAAATTAAAAATACATTCCGGGTTGTCTCCCGGCAAGCACTTTTGTTTACAGAAAAGTCTTTAAGTTAGACTTGCCCCAATTTACTCCCATCCTTATAAAACAATTTGGGGTCGAACGGGATGCCAAATGGCACATACAAATTCTTGATTAGGAAAATGAATGACATCCCTTTGTTAAGATGATTCCAAGTCATGATATTAAAATTTAATCCATTGATAAAAGTTTTAGTTTTGAAAAATTTATTAGATGTATCATGACTTGTTCCAAAAGCTTATTTGACCCATGTGCATAGGCACCAACATCGGTATTTATTACATCATATAATGGTTTGACAGATAAATCCCCCGAAGAGTGTTTAATATCGACTTTATCATCATCATTGTCCTTATCCGATTTTGAATCATTGGGATAAATTACGTTAAAAGGAAATAGATCATTAAAGTTTAAAACATTTTGTTCCTCTTCATCACATTCGGACAATGATGTTTCATCTTTCAAATTAAATTCATCGATATGTTGAGGACTTACAGTAGGTTCAGTTAAGAAATCTAATATAGACGTTAGAGCATCATTGTAAACAATGGCTGGAAATCATTCTCAAAATCTTTAAAGAAGTCTAAATCATCAAAACAACTGACCGTAGGCTCAGGTGACGGAGGCAAAGGCATGTTAACTTTATCATTATCATTTTCCGAATCCGTTTTTAAATCGTTGACAGAAATTATTTTATAGGAAAATGATTTTTTGTCAAAAATTACCGTGTAATCTTTATCGTTGAATTCGTCAAACGATATTCTAAAGTTGATTTCATCGTTGTTAAGAGAACTTATCGTAGGCTCACACGAGAGTGCTGCTTCAGATGTTAACGTGTCGTTAAAGACTATAGCTGGGAATTCAGTTTCAACAGATCCGAGGTCGTGAACGTCTGCATTATTTCAGATCTTACCATACGTAGCAGTTTCCTAGTTATACACCTTACCATGCCTACGAGCTTTTTATTCCTCAAGCATGATATACTCCTCCATAGTAATGTTGGGGTTGTCCATTTTAACCTGTAATAAATTCGCTTGGAAAGAAAATTGTCAAATAGCTTAATACGCCGTATTGATGATAAAGTCGAATACGCTGTATTGGTTTAAAAAAAATTATACGCCGTATCCAAGAAAATGAATACTTCGTATTGAGTATTCGACTCAGAAGGTTACAACGAACTGTAATAATGCACACAAACACACAATATGCAAAATATACAATGCATAAATTAAATACATAAAACAGACACACA